>JBAMYA010065544.1:0-26716 GCA_037176975.1 Arrhamphus sclerolepis
ATTTTGTCTCTCATAGTTGAGGTATACCTATGATGAAAATTACAGGCCTCTCTCATCTTTTTAAGTGGGAGAACTTGTACAGTTGGTGGCTGACTATATATGTTTTTGCCCCACTGTTGTACCCATTCCCCAGCATGCAAACAATTGTAAAACAGCTATGTACAACATTCTTGCACTGTTAGTGGTATGTAGCATGGTTTAAAAATACCCAGTGTAAGCTGCAGTCTGGCTGTTTGGTAAATTGAGAAGCTGCTCCTTATTGTTGTAATAAAGGCTCTGCGAGTGCCATGGAACATGACGGCACTTCAGCCGGGGCCTTTTTTCCTGGTGTTCCCTGCTCTAGCAGATATTACAATACAAGTAGACAGAATAATTACTCATGTAGCCACCAGTAGGCCTACTGGTTCTTTCCTTGTCAAAATGACTGGAACATAGCCTGGATTTTTTGTTTGTAGGTGCACCACGTCAACGTTCTTCCACGTTTTGTCTTTACCCTCATGCTTAATCAGCACCTTTCATTTTCTTTTCTTTGGGCCACTTTACCCATGCCACATCAGCAGTGAAGGGATAGATGTGTAGCTCCTCTGCTTTGGAGCTATGCTATTTACACTCCGCAGCATAAAGCAGATAGAATGAATGATATGCATCACTTGTTTTAGCTTGTTGCTTTCTTTCCTGGAAGTCGTCATGTCACAAAAAGTCCCCAAATGCAGCCACCTAGAGGATAAAAATGGCCCCATTTCGTGGTTCTGGGCTAGCCTTAATAAGGTTACATGTCAGACCTCATGCTGGATTCACATGTATGCGTCACAGGAACAAATGATGAAGGAGGTGTCTGAAGCTTCAGGCCAATTGTGTCATCATGACAAGAAAAAAACAAAAACTGCTGCCCACCATATCCAGGAAGTATTTGGTGTGTTGACCAGCTAACTGCTGGTAACTATGCTTCATGGAAAAGTAGCCAGTGAGCTGAATGAAAGGAAAAAAGAGAGGAGAGCTGGCTCTCACTCAACGGGAGTTGACTCTTTTGATTCACTACAAAGCATTGGATTGAGGCGGCTCGTTTGTCAGCAACACATCACTGCTGTCCGCAGCTACACAGACAGTCATAACAGATTCATCCATCACCTCTCTCACTTCCTTCCAAGTGTTATTTCTGAGACTTGTGTCTCTGTGTGACCACAAACTGTAATAATAAAAAATAGGATGATCGAACGCCGCGATTATTGAATTTTTTCCTCCATTTTCCTGTCATGCTAGGCCCAGTCATAAATGCGTATGAGCTGCTATAGACCCACCCCCCACGTACAATTTCATTGGCTAGCATTTACTGCCCAGCCGCAATCTGATTGACTGACCCATTACCAAGCACGGTAAAGAACAGGGACTGAAACAGTTAAAAACTGGGATGACTGAAGGTGTCGTTGAATTAAAAAGGAAAGGCTGAAGTCAGTGCAATCAGATGGGCTTGTCTGCTCCCTCACACACCGCTTACTTCCCCTCCCACTGGTCGCTAGCATCAGACGGATCTGAAGATGGCAAAGCTTTTCCCTGCACCAAACCAAGATCACATAGTTTACACGGGAGATCATCGTGCAGACTGGTTGTTAAGTAAATTCCTTGCTGATGTCGCCATGACTGTGTTTTCACCACTGAATTAAATTAAAGTCAGTATTCAGACCCAAATATGTATACACAACAATAACAGTGGGATATTTAACAGGAAAAAAAAAATTCTGCACTATTTTTTACAGATGTCATTTTTTTCTTTTTTCCTTTTTTTTTTTTTTAAATTTATACATGACAGGAAAGCATAGCAGGGAAAAGAAGCATTTACTAAGTAAATAAAATGATATAAAAATGGTAAGGCATATGTAAATTATACCTATAAAAGGCACATAAATAAATACTTGAAATATATCCAGGACCCTTAGCATCAGCACACATCACACACAATGACAATACAGATTTGAATATGTGCAGATGTGTGTCATTGTGTCCTTTCAGCTTGTAATCCTTAATTGTCTTGACAGACAGTAAATGAAGATGGCCTGTAGGTCCCTCAAAGGTAAATGTCAGGATGGTCCAGGCATCTGCTTGAAATGCAGTTCAGTGGCTCTTCTTTCATCCACAAAGGGGATTCAGCCATGCTAATTAAATTACTTATACATCTGAAGTAGGGCAATTATGAGATTTAATTGGGTGGCAAATGGCTGATTAGATAGTTAACTAATGTTTGATTTAAAAGTATCACAGCTCTATGTGCCGGCATTTTTGGGGGGGGGGCGGATTTTTGAGATTGTGTGTTTAAACAAATATTGTATGTCTCGCATCAAAGAAGAGAATTGTTGGGTTATTTTTTTTCTTCCCTACATTTGTTATTGTGCCTCCCTCAGACATTAAGTGTATAAATGTGTGCTGGTGTGGGGTTTTCTCTAATCTTTCATTTTACTGCTGACAGCAGAGATAGATGAAGGAAGAAAGGATGGCCACTACACAAAGAACAGGCCCCTGGGACAAAGCAGAGAAGCATCTGACATTTTCCCTTCTGACCAGGATGGATTGCTTGCTGGGCTTTTTTCTCCCCCTTTGCATTCCAGACAGTTTACCACAAATCTTTCTCCTTTGAATTTAAAGAATCCATGCTAAATCTCAATTGTAAATGTCCATGTTCATGAAGTTGCGCGCTGATATTTGCTGGAAGGGTCAACTGTGTATGTTTTTGGCTACAACCCCACACATTCATGGTGACTGTGGTAAATGTTTGCAAGTGGGAAGAGAACTGATTGTTAATGTAATGACAAAAGTTATAAGAAGACTCCTTGGAATCTTAAATTCACATTTTATTTCTTAGATGTCCTTGCTTTTTGTAGGGGGTAAAGCAATGCCACAAACACCCACATTTGTATTCATACTCTGGTGAGAGGCTATTTTCTTTAAAATGGTTATATTTTGCTCTTCTCTGTTGTCCACAGTGTTGTCATGATGAATTATTATCTTCAATGAGACCAGAGCCTCCAGAACTGAGGCCTGATTTATGCTTCTGTATAGCAGCTACACATGTAGGCTACGTACAGTCTCTACGCTGTCTCTGGCATTTATACTTCTGTGTTGTTGTTTGCATTTCTTTTTAATTGCACCACCAACCGTTAAGCAGCAGAGTGACTTCTTCCTTGTGCAGCGCTGTAGCTCACAGTGACAAGTTTCATTTTGCTTTTTTCGTACATGCAGCTCAGACATAGTAACAAAGCAATTAAAGTATATTTTCTGCGAGTTGGAGCTGATGAACCTTGAAACCTTGTACATCAGTTGCTTTTGAAGACGTTGCAGCAAACTGTCGTTCTACCAGTCTTGAAAACAACGAAGAGGAAATAGCGGCAGGAAATGTGAAAATGAAGAAATCTACCAATCACATTAGGAGAAAAGTAGCCATGCTGTATCTCTAACGCAGAAGCATAAAACAGCCTTCCTGGACATAGAATACTTGATTTTTTAGGGTCCTGAATGCATTTACTTCTGGAGAATATTTTTCCAATGTCTAAATCTATGATGTCACAGAGTGCAAAACAGACTTTTTCATTTTTATTTATTTTCTGTGGGGAAAAACCTGCTCCAGACTCAGCGTGCATTTTACCACCAGTCATTTTGCCTTATAGGGGTCCCCTTTTTTAGACGGTGGAGGTTAAGTTGCTTTTACAACACTGTCTAAGATTTATTTTTGTTTGGCCTCTTCCTCGGTCACACTCTTTTTTTTCTTTTACTTCCATCATTACTTTCATCTGCTGTGAAGTCTGTTGTTGCTCTGTGAGCGTGTTTCATCATTTTCAGATGTGACTGTTACCAACTTGGCTCTAATTAGAAAGAAAAAGAGGAGACTCCACACAGACACTCAATTAGAGTTTATTTCCAATATCAGAAACCACTCCAACTATATAGAAGAGCCAAAAAAAAGACAAAAACCAAACAACCTGTGACATCCAGGTTGTACAGAAGCAGCTGCCCAGAGAAGGAAGCAGCCCAGAGCTTCACCAGGAGGTTGCCTTTAAAGCTGTAGCCACTCCCACAACCCAGGTGCAGAACATTCTCTGATGAACACCTTGGCACCTCACCAAGGTGGGCCATCACAGTGATTTATTAGTGTGAGTGAAACACAGTTGTCCAGGAAAGTTGTTTTATTTTATTTTATTTTTTACTTTTTTTAAACCACAAGCACGCAGAGATACTCGATCCAGCTTGGGGATGTTTTGTAAAAGTACGCAAATGTTAAACAGGCACATTTCAGAAAATACATTTATAGGCTGAGTGACTGAAAGCAACAGGAGGTCATCTGCAAGCCTCCAGAAACTCAACCCATCAGAAAACACCTGAGCTAAATCATCTCCTCCTTTTGAAGAGCCTCATCTGTTGATTCTTGTGTGTTTGTTCAAGAATTATTACATACTTGTGGTGCTTTTTTTGTTTTTACCCTGACGGTACCAGAGATTATAGTTAGATGGCTGAAAATTAGCACAGTACAGCCACTTTTATTCTGTAATATCATCTTGCTTACATTTGTGAAATCAGCAATACACAAGTCTCGCTCTGTGTGGCTACATTAAACAGACAGTAGCAGCTGATTTTTCAATTTCAGCCTCTCATTGTGAGCTTACATCTATTTATGTGTGGCACATATGCACATGAGCCCATGTCTGTATGCCGCGATAAAGTGTGTTTCAGCCTGTCTGACATTGTCAGCACTATGGAGCGTTGTTAATTGCCACATTAATTAGCTTCATTAAAGGCAGCAGCAGACAGTCTCTGCTGACTGTTGGCTAGAAAGAAGATGGAAGGAAGATGATTCAGCTGCTGGTCTCTGGATCCATGGAGGGTGGAGCAGATAAGATTCATTTTGAGTTACGGATGTGCTATCCTTGATTTATTACCTTGTTTTCCTTTTTCCACAGCAAAGGAGCATGGGATCTTTGTGTGTCTGTATTAGAGAGTTAACTGGCTGTTTATCAGGTTCAGATGTTGGAAAGAATTTCTATGGCAGTTGTGGCGTCGCACATGTTTGACCTATTGACACAAAACTTACATCACCATGGTTACTGGTTTTAACTTGTGGATAATTTTTTTAATGTTTTTTTTTTTTTTTACATTTAAGTAACAAAACTATAAGTAGTAGTAGTGTACATGAGATATTATGACAAAGAAAGATAAAGAAATCCCCACTAGTCATCAGTAGGAAGCAGCATAAAATCATTATTGTTCATTTATATTCTCTCCATCTTTTCTTTTTTTTTTCTTTTGTTGATATTTTACTTCTGACTCTTCTGACCAAATGGCAGCAGGACACCGTTCAAGAGCTACTCAAAAGGAAATAAATGGAATTAGAGGCTGGAAATCAGAGAAGTTGGAGACGGAGCCAACGAGCCTTCATTATCTTCATGGTTTGATAAAAGCATTGCATTGGAAAAGTAATTTCAATCACAGTTGATTGTGACTTAACCTGATTTGACCTGCTGATTGTTTCCTGTCCAACTGGAAGAATAGATAAATAAATAAATAACAAAACAGATTATTCAGTGCATCTTTGTCCAATGAGGTTTGTGAAGCTCAGGCCTCCCATCATAAGATCAGTGGTATGGTCTCTGGAGAGGTGAACTGAATGAAAGTCCAAAGTTCTTTCTATTTTTACGCCTTTATTTGGTCACCAACACATGTCACATTATGTAAAATGATATTTAAAAAAATCAAAAAATCAGGGGTTCAGAATCTGTGTTGTGACATATGATGCAGCGAAAGACCACTGAACGAGGGAGGCCCACACATGAACGACACATCCACTGACTGCAAATATGGACAAAGTATCCAGTCACATGGATCATAGATTTGTACAGAGACCCTTTGAAGTTCAGTTATCCTTGAACTGCGTGGCGTCATGTTGCAAAGAGGTGACAAAGTTGTTAAAGTCAACAGCAGAGCCAATGGCTGGCTGTCAGTCAAGGATGTCAAATGACATCTGGACATCTAATTGGTCAGTTTTTTTGCTTAAAATAAGATTATCTCATGTGGTACTAAAATGTAACCACAGATGAAAAACAATATTTGTACCAATTGTAAATATGTTTAATTTTGCTGCAAACTTGGCACTTTTAACATGGGGGTCAATGGGGATTTGGTCTTTTTGGACCTAGCACCTAGTGGTCAGTCAAGGAACTAAGTCTACTTCCTGGATGAGATTCAACCCAGAAGTGGGATGGTTGCAGCTTGGACCCACACCTGTTTCAGTGTGGTTTATAAATGTGATATAAAATGAGAGGCTGGCATGTCTCCCACATGTCATTTTGGTGTGATGTTCGCAGCCACCGACTGGCAGCGAAGAAAGCACAAGAACTAGCTGTTTGAAGAGAAAAAAAAAATAGAATATCCAGAAATCGAACACCTCGCCAAGTGATAAGAAAGCTAAAACTGCAACAGGGAAAAGATGCCTAACTAAAAGTTACAGTGACAGGAAAGGGACTGTTTACAGGCTGCAGAAAGGAAATATTACACCTTTTGTCAGATCACTGTGAATGCACGGCTGGAGAGAGGAGGCGGGATTAAAACGGGAGTTTCACTGGTTCTTAACACCACAATTTCTGTGTGAAAAGGCAGATTTATATTTGTATGTCAAAGCTATACACATTGGCTATGCCATCATTTGCATTTATGCGTCTGTGTTGCTATCTGCATCGTTCTGTAACTCCACCGCCAACCTCTAGATGGCAGTGTGGGTTCTTTTCCTGCAGCCCTGTAGTTAGCAGTGCCAACTTTCCTTTCGATTACTTCTTTTATATAGCTCAGACACAGAGACGGAACAAACAAAGTATATTTTATGTGAGTTGGAGCTGATTAATGTTGAGCATCAGTCATTTTTACAGACAAACTATTGTAGCAAACTACTGTTCTACCTAACTTGAAAACGTCACAGTAGTGACAATAGTGTCCTGAAATTCAAAAACGAAGAAGGACAATGTACCAATCAAGTGTCTTGCAGTTCATATCATTGCAATGAATAGTTACATTTGGAGAGAGATGCACATAAGCCTATGCCATAGCGTTCACATAAATACTGTAGCCTTTACGCAGAAGTACAAATCAGCCTAAAGTGGCTTATCTGAGCTGTTATCACACAATATTCAGGTTACAGCCTGAGAGTACTTTGAGAAAATGCCCCCCTGAATATTTGTTGTGATCTTTGATCTGAAGATCCACAGCCCATTAAATGGTACTCAGGCCAGTCCCAGTGGAACTCAGTATAAAACAGCAGGTCTAAGGTATCATACTGTTTAATTCTGAAGAAGCAGAGAGTATATTTAGCAGTAATTTCTAATTCTTCACCTGACTGGTAGCATATGTCGGGCAGTGACTCATATATCCCTCCAGTTCAGCCATCCGTTTTCTTTACTTCATCCCCCTTGGGGTCACGTGGGGGCTGCATTCCATCCCAGCTGTCATTGGAGAGGAGGCGGGGTGCAACCTGAACAGGTCACCAGTCAATCACAGGACTACACAGAGACAAACGGGACGATCAACCACCCGCACTCGTGTTTAGTCCGACAGTAAATTTAGAGTCACAAATCAACTTCGTGACCGTGCTAACCACTACAGCACCATGCTGTCATTCCAGAACATCCATTCATCCATTTTCTATACCTGCTCTGTCCTGGTCAGGGTCAGGTGTTAAGAGTTTCACAACAAATAGCACATTTGATTTCCTTCTTTATAGATCAATGATGCATCACACACTGCTGTTCATTCTCAAAATAAAATGCAGTTTTTGTTTTTTTCAGAATTTGTTTTACTTCCTTTTATTTCACATATTTACTACCAAATCAAATCTGAGAATATTCCCACTTATATCTCCAATAAAACAGAAGCTTCATCTTCAATAAGCAGCCTAAGAAAACTCCTACAGGAGGTACAAACTGTGAAATTCTTCCTTTTTTTGGTATAATTTGAAATTAAGGAAATGTTCCTCTGAGTTCACACTGCAATTCAGCATCTGTCTAGATTGCAATCACATTACAAAGAAGCTGAAGACGTCTGAGTGGTGTGAGTGTGCAAGAGTCGTCCTCCTGTGAGTTTGTAGCCTACATTGTTGCAGAGGCTGATCTGATGTGATGGATGTGTCTGGAGTCTGTAGAGACGGACCTCAGAGTCGTTAATTGAAAATTGAGGCAGTGTTGAGATGATATTGATTTTCACACCCACAGCGAGCAGCTCACTGAGGGCTGTGCCACTGCAAGAAATGGGTGAAGAGGTGAGCTCGGAACAAGCATGAGGTCAAGGCAGGACAGTCGAAACGAGATGCAGGGGGGGAAGAAGAGCAGAGAGGGCAAAGGGAGGTGAGAGGGGGATCATGAGTGGGGGCTGTAAAGCAAGGTTGAAAATGGACATTACAGGGCCTTTAAATGCTCGGAAGAGAGCAACCATCTTTCATGTATATTGCTGGAATAACCCTAAACCTCTGGATGTCATAAACTCGGTGAATGCTTTAAGCTGAGGGAACAACCCTTCAGACCTGTGTCTTTTCTTCACAGCATCGATTAGGCTGAAGCAAGTCATTCCCCAGGCTGTTTGGAAGTCAACATAAACCGAGCAAGCCTCCAGTCTGTGCTAAAGTAATCAATAGAGGTGTGAATCCTGTTTACTTTTGTGTTTCGTGGCCTTTGAAACGTCTCAGATGGAGGGTCTCTCACAGCTTTAATGTGCTCCTGGTGACTTGCTTTTCAAGCACATAGACACACAGACAAACAGAACTGTCTGTTATTCTGTCCTGGGTGGAGGGTTTCGAAATGAAGCCAGCCCATATGATCAATACTTTCCCTTTTTCTTGCCATTGTGCTAACCACAAACAGTAGTTCCCTCTTCCTGAGAGCTATCATCCACCCACCCTTGGTCATTCTGAGGAAGAATAACAATGTGGTTCCATTCAAAGTGAGATTATAGAAACGTTTTATGCAAATACTGACTGCAGGTGTCATTTATTTGTGTTTCAGTAGGCCAGAACAAAGTGAATAGGAACTTTATGTTCAGTTTGATGAAACATCATTGGAGCCTGATAGATCAGACCCACATCTAGACAGATATCAGGTCACAAAACAAACCATAGGGCCTCTTCATCCAGGAGGTCGGACCAACTGTTGCTTCTCAAACTGAGTTTCCAAACTAGTCAACGGGAGAGTGCTGTGGAGAAACATCAGTATAATAAAAATGTAATCCAATGATTGTTGCCTTTTTGGCAAGCATAATTTGAGCCTAACCAGTGTGTTCAAACACTCAACTAATACCTTAAAAAAATGCAATATATACATGTTCGGATTACTTCTTGAATAAGTTCCTTTCATCGCTAGAGCAAGTTACCATATATCTCTTACTATTTGTGAATGAGATGGGCCCATTTACCACAATCACTAAGAGATGACACAAAAGTCCTTTAATTTACTGTCGATGACAAACACAATTCAAACAATCACATCCAGACTGCAGCTCTCTTGTCTTTGCATAAAGTCCTCTCATAGATGCTCTACAGGGATAGACTGATCTGATTTCTGGGCATACTTAATGAGCTTCAAAGGAGGGTAGCTGGACCTACTGAGAAAATTAAAATTTTCCAACATCTAGATTTTCATGCAGTGGTTATGATATTTTTGCTATTACTTTAAAGTAAAGAGGACCAAACTGACATGAGATCGAGGAAAGCCCATGCTGTGCAGAGTAAGTTTAGACATTACGAGAGAAATGACTAAAGTCTGCAGATGAATAAATCAGGCTTATGAGCTAAGTAGCTTAGATGAGTGGAAGAAGGGAAAGCACAGATGTCATTCAAATAGGACTAGGGATGGGAATTAAGTTTTTTAAGATTCCAATTCCATTTTCAATTTGCTGAACTATTTGGTTCTTTATTGATTCATTTATCGATTCTCGTTAGGAAAAAAAGGACAACAAATGGGTCGATTAGCATCACCAATATAAAATCTTAATAATAATAAAACAAATATTCTTCTGTAGAAATGAACAAAATAGGCCAAATTATTCTGTAGTAATTCCACAAGAATGTCCAACATTTTTCAAATAGAAAATAAAATTTTCCTTTTTAAAAGAAAATATGAGCTGAGCACTCAAAAATAAAACTATGTCAACCAGTGACAAAAACAATGCAGTCAAACCCAATGAATCACTAAGTCTAGTCTGGAGCACATCGAAACATTCATTAATAGTTTCTGCATGTTGGTAGTATTTCCTCCCTTTTATGAAATATCCACTTAGCAAGTATCTTTTTGTCTTTTTTAGTGAAGTGTAACCAGACTTTCGAGCGTTTGTACCGCTTAGGCGCCATGTTTACTACTGACTGCTGGCTGCATTGGACCCGTGACGTCATTCGCGCCCACTGGAATCGGTAAGGGAATTGTTTACAAATTTGGCAAACGATTCCAAGGAATTGAAACACTGGGAACTGGTTCTCAACAAGAACCAGTTTTAAATTCTCATCCCTAGCTAGGACTCAAAAGAAGGTGGATGAGGTATGATGGTGTGACAGACTCAGCAGGCATTGGAACCAGAACCCTGAGACCAGAAGAGCTAAGTGGAATCACTTACGTAATGATGATAATAATAATGATAATAATAATAATAAGAATAAGAATAATATCCGATTCCAGAAAAAAACAGACATAAATTTTCAGTTTCCTGAACAAATAATCCTGGAAAAGAGTCATTGTGTTACATCACCTTTTCTTTTAAATACACTCGTTAATCCTTTGGGAACGGAGGAAAATGCTTGCTGCAGTTTTACTAAAGGAATCTGCTTCTATTCTTACTGACCATTAGATTTCAGCTGCTCAACAGCCCATGACTGTTATTGTCTGGGTCTTGTCTTCATCAAGCGCCAGACGTTTTCTGTATGAGAAAGATCTGCACTGCAGGCGGTCCAGTGAAGCGCACACACTGTGTCTATGAAGCCAGGTTGTTTTAAGTCATGCAGAATGAGGTCTGCCGTTGTTCTGTTGCAATAACCACAGTTCCTGGGAAACGTCGTCACCTTGGCACCTCATTACCAACAGCACAGGTTACATATATGCAAGACACACATATCAGGAGCACTGAAGCATATCTATTCCACCGTGCATGCCGGTTAGATAAACCTGACTTTTAACCAAATACACAGAAAAATGACTAGTTAATAAGTTATTGACTTGAAATTTAGAAATGCAAATCTAACAACCATTCTGCCACTGGCATGATGACGTTCATTTGTAGTCTTAACGCTTGTTGCCACAACAGTTTTAGCACTTTGAAATTTTATTGGAAATACACTGAATACCGAGAAAGCGGCTGACCTTTCATCCCAGAGCACATGCCGCACAGCTGACAGTGCATGAGTCAGCACCCCTTTATTAGTTGTTTACAATGAAACATAAACTCCACAAACTCAGAGGAAACATCGTTATGAGTAACTGCAGTGAGCTGTTCTGCTGAATTAGTCTTAAAAGCAAATTGATGATGGATTTGTGCTTGTCTTGACTTGATTTTCAACAGAAATCCCCGCAGGTTACATGACACCTGGAGGTGCAGCCTGTCATTCCTGAGAAATGTTATTTCACACAAAGGTATCTAAAAGAGATGTCCATGTTTCTGCAGCAATTGAGAGACAAAACTCCATCAGCCACTGCAGAAGAACACTTCTGGGTTCCTTATGGGTCAAGCTTTGCTGCGTTTGGATGAATCTGAGCAGTTTATCCATATACATCAGAATTACTCCAACTGCTCATGTTTCCTGTCACATCATCAATAAACAGTGGTGATCGAGCCCTGCCATCACACTGCTGTGAGGATATAACATCCAAAAATGATCTGTTTCAGGTCCTCTCAGAATATCTTCCTTCACCAAATTCTGAAAATGGTTTTATCTGTTTTGTTTGGTGTTTTTGTGTTTTTTTTGGAAAGGTCTAATCTGGCCTCTCTACTCCGTGGAATAAGCTTTAGTGCATGTAGCATTTTTGCTATTTATTTTTCAGATTGCACACAAGATTAACATAGAAATACAATGAGCATATGAGCATAACCCTTACCCTAACTTCTTTTTTGAAATTTATCCGTATCAGTAGAGACCAGCTGAAAGCAAACAGAACAGGCAACTTCTGTGGCGTCATTTCAGAGCCTGATGTACTGTGAATCAAAACCCAAAATCTGAGAATTCCAATCCAAAATATGAGGACCAAAACCCAGAATGTGTAATCAGGAAATAAAAACTACAAGTGTTAGTCATGGCTCTTGCTGGGGTCATTTCAGAATATGGTCACAATAAGATAACAGAAGGTAAAAGTGATGATGCGTCAGGCTAACATTATCAGGTTATTCAGCAGCCAATGAGCTGCTAGATCTCAGCTATGTCCCGTGTCCTGGCGCTGTGATTTGACTCTCATTTTAGAATTACAACTGTAAATAGAAAAAGCACAACTGAGGGAGAGGGTTTGAAAATGCAGATGGTTTTAGAACTCATAGAAGAAAAGAAAAGTGTGACTGAGAAAGATAACTTACGTTTTTTGATTCCCTGGTTACAGGTTCTGGGTTTTGGTTCTCAGATTTTGGATTTGCAAATTTGGGGTTTTGATTCGAAATACTTTTGGCTCTGAATTGATGCCATGAACTTCTTTATTATTCACACATATCCAAGGCAAAAGGTGTGTGCACAAACACACACGTAGTCTGCATGGAGCAAAGCTAGAATTCCAGTGGTCCTGACTCAGTTTTACCCACAACAGGACCAAATCCTCATGACCCTGAAAGGATTGGAAACTGGAGGTCATGGAGGCAGTTGATGCCTTTTTTTCTTTTTTAGGGAAAAATATGTAGCTTAGTTGAAGCAAATTGACGAGTAAACCTTACCCAAAACAACTTTTAAAGCTCCACTGTTTGACCTTAGACAACCTACGGGTGTTGCTCCACAGCAGCATAATCTCGTTCTCAAAAGAAACAAATCCAAAGTCAAAATTAAAACCTAACGCAGAGTCATCAGGGATAATAGTGATGTGCACTTCTGTCTTATCCCTTTTATGTTTAAGCCAAAGAACATCTTTTTTTTTTATAGCTGAGAGAATAGCAAAATGTAATGCCATGCACACGTGCACATGTGACCGGGCGTACCCTCACAACACGTCAACACTTAAATAACTGTTATTTGCAGAACAAAGATTCAATTTTAGTTCACATACCCCCTCCCGAAACACGAACATACCATCACTGATGCATTTGTGCTTTATTGCTGTTCAGATACAGTATTATAAAACATTAGGTTCATTATAATAATTACGAAATATCACAATCTTTTTTTTCCTTCTTATTTTCACAAACACGATTATATGCAGATTAAAATATAATGTATGTAATGTATAAAAGAAAAATTACAATAAAAAAAAATCAAACAAACAGACAAACAAACCAAACAAAAAAACTGCAACGACATTATGAAAGGCAGTGAGATACCTCTTTTTTCGGTGCTGAAATGTTGTCTCTAACTATGGACTGAGGACAACAGAATGGCCATTTCACACTGGCTGTAGCACCAGAAAGATGATCTCAGAGGAGTTATAGATTCCTTACTAACAGAGATGAGTGGCAGTAATCTGCCTTCCAGTTTGGCGTGACTGTGACAGACCGAGCTTATTCATCGAGGTTTCCACGAGACTCTGGGGATGTGTGGACGATGTGGTGAATCATAGTTCAGTAGGAAAGAGTTCTTCACCTTGGACAGACTTTATCTTTTCAACATGAACTTGTTATTGATCGTGCAAGGTAAGAGGAAAAAAAAACAACAACAACAAAAAAAACATTGATATGTCCTCATTTCATGACTTAAGAGGATCCACAAAACTACACAACTAGCCTGAAATCTGATCCTAATGACTGATGAATACTGCCTTTAGTTGGAGAATTTGACCAGCTTCATCTTGTTGTTCTCTTGTTGTTGTTTTTTTTTTCAAACTGTTTAAAAAAATGTTAGAAATACTTCTCCTCTGCAGTACGGATACATTGCTAATCATAGTACACAAGGCATGAATTGTGGATAGATTGCATTCTTTGCTATTATTTACTTCTTTTAAAAAATTAACTGCATACATAACTTCTAATGGCATTGTTCATATTTAAGCAGTTAAGTTCACATTTTAGATACAAGCGCATGATCCAGTAATAAGCTACGAAGGGAATCATTAATGTGCACAGGCAGTGGAATAAAAATTTGCATTTATGCATTCAGTCAAAAAAAATGCAGCTCAGTTGGTGCACCATCTCTGACATGGACATCTCTCCAAATTCCTCTTGAGCATTTGTGCATCTTCACGCACAGGCAACTGCTAAGATTGATCCTGCGATGGTGCTGCTAATTTGTAAGCCTGAATCAATCGGACTCATCGCTGGAATGAGAAATCAATTTGGGCTATTGATACCTTGCGGCGCTAACAATTCAGACCAATCTCCAAAGATCAGATGGTTTGCAAAGACACACCCCAGTCCATTACTGAGGACAAACACCACACCATGTAAACATTGTGCAATAAAACAACCGCACACATGTGAAACATCTGGCTTGCATCAGAGGAACAGAACAACAGGGTTGAGGGTTTATCAACAAATAATATTAAATAGAGTATAAACAATTTCATAGCCGTAGACAGTCATTCTGGAAAAAAAAATATTCACTTTAAAATAAACCTCTTCTCTATCATTACTTCCATCATTGCATCGAACCCAAAACATTCTTAAAATATCAGATTCACCATCATAGACAGTATTATCACACCTCTGCCTCGTCTTTTCCACTTCAATCTCTTCCACTATAAGAAAAACTAGACCTTACAATACCAGTCACTATTTACACTGTGGTTACCATGGAAACCCTGTAAAGCTGGCTTTATCCATTAGCACACGAGGGTGAGGGATCAAGCAGGATAGAGGATATATTTGTTGGGGGTCAAATGAGGAAAGAAGAGATGACTGGAGGACACGGAGGGTTTCAGACACAGTGGAAGAATCTGTACAATAATCAAGCTTGTTTGAATGCACAAACCTGATGAAGAGTTGACAAAATGACTGTTAAGTGTTCTTTTTTGTCTGCAACATGTTTGTCTGGTCTGTCTGGAAACAGTCTACAGAATCACCAGTGAACATGAGCATCAGCTTTGATTTGGTCATCAATGTCGGTCTGTACACTTAAGAACATGAGACTACTATATACACCGGTTTTTCTAACCATACTTGTTAGTTTAGACATATTTTCCACGTGTTTCATCACTTTGGCAAAGAGTTTCATGATCACAACATGAATTATACACCTGTCAGCTAAAGCTTTGCTGTTATAGCTTCACCTGTTTGTTGGCTAGATTCCCCGCTCATAGTAAAGGTAAGTGCAGTTGTTAGAAATTTGGCCGGGCTGGTGGTATGATGATGATACTGAGGTTACCCTGACCCCTGGCCACTCGTTGCCAGGGCTGCAGTAGCACTTAGAAGCCAAACATGTGCGGTTAAGTGAGCTCTGCGTGTACCCCAGCAGTCTGATTGTAAAAACCTGGAGGCTTCCAAAGGCGTTGGTTTTTCTTGTAAACTTCAGAAGTCTGAGACTCCGGGTGTGCACACGTAAGAACTCGCTGGAATATCACAGAACATCATGTCAAGTATTATCAGCACCATGTTTTGAGAGGGGAACTCATTTGTGGTCAGCAGTACATCATGTTTGGCTTGGATAAAGACAGATAAGAGGCCCATTCAATATCTTACCACCACAAAAACACTGTTGCCTTGATCTTAAGTGCAGCATCCTATTGATGGACATTGTATATTTTAAAACAGAATAACTAGAAATAAATATTCATGTGACATTAATTCATTTCCACCTATGTCATCTTTTGATAAAATAGTTGATCACGCATTGATCCACCCCCCACCATCTCCATAGGAACATCAATTCACATATCATTGCCACATAGTGCACACTGAGTTTCTATCATATAAGTTAGGGCATTTTCCAAAGTCAAGTGCAAAGAGGAGAGGCAGGACTCTCAGCCCAGGGACAAGGGTAACGCTTTAGGGCACAGAGCTTCATCATTGTCCATGGGTGTTGAGGTTATTGCCCCCCCACCCCAAAAACACACACAAAGAAAACAAAGACATTAAGAGCAAGTGCAAGTGTGAGTGAAGAGAGAGGGACGAAGGAACTTCATGGCCCAATAGATGAGACGATATCACACCACCTCTGTCATGGAGAGGCCTTCCTGTTGGTCCAGAGCAGCGTGGGGGGCAGGGGTGGGGACTGAGGTGTCCGGTGCTTCCAGTTGCTCTGCCCCTCACACTGCAGTCGTCGCCAGCGCAGAAGCTCTCCAAGGGCGGTGCTCTCATCCCCATTGGACAGACGTAGCCGCTGACACACCTGAAGACGGGAAAAATAGAGACGCATTATGACTATCAAAGGAGGTGAAGGAATAGAGCATGAATACAACCAAATGCCTTCATTTATTGCTGATATTAAACTAAAGTGATTACTAATGAGAGGTGGAAAAACATGCATGTCAGGTTGAGTGGTGAATTCTAAAATGCCCATCACAATAAATGTGTTTATGGTTGTTTGTGTGACCTGTCATGGGTGTACTGTGGGATAGGGTCAAGCAGGTCCCTGTGACCTTGCAAAGGAATACATGGGAATAGATAATAGATGGACATACATCCTCTTTTAATTCTTTTAGGTTTTAGGTATCAGGATGTAAAAAAAAAAGAAGAAAAAACCCATCATGATAATCTGTTTGACTCACCTTCAGTACTAAATACAACCTTGGATGAACAATGACATCCTACTCTGTGTGTTCCGGTTCATCACCTCTGATGAAGTCTTGAGGTTTGTTCAGATGCCACCATTTAAACTTAAGTCTTGCTGCAATTCTATTTAGAATCAGCTTTGTCCCGGGAACTTTTTCTAAAAGAAGCTGTACTGAATTCTTTAGTTTATTTTTAAGCGTACTGTTTATGAACTTCAACATTTAATGTGATCAATAAGGCCTATAGAGTCTGCGACGCAGACCTGACTCTGGGATGACGCTGGTGGGATGTCCACTTAGCAACTGTCTTCATTTTTTATTTTTTAAACGAGCCGCTTTCTTTTCCACACACTTTTTATGAATTGTGGCTTAGTTTTTGTTGAATAAAGAAACTGTCTGATTCACAGAGTGCTGTTATTCACTTGACCTTTTATTTACCTAATTATATGTACCTGATAAGAACTACGCAATTTTTAACATGTCCTGACATCTCAAACCGCACGTGTATTTTCTTTTAACAGCTTCTAATGATTTTCCTAGTAACAGATTGCTACCTGCAGAGCAAGAAAAACAGAGCAGTTGTGAAATTACAAAGTGCTGCAAATGCCTCAGCATGGCTTTGCTATTTTCTTACGGGTGGCCAGGTCAAAAACATAAAAGTGCACACATGCTGTCTGCAAGGAGCACATCATCAGTCATCGGTGAGTCAACGATCAGGTGAATCAATCAGACAGGATTTCAAGTCTCCTCCTAATCAGTACAGTTGATGATCTTGGCCAGATTAGAAAATGCAGCCTGGTAGCTGTTTAAGCTTGGTGGGGTGGGGGTGGGGGGTGGGGTGTGTGTGGGGGGGATGTCCTCTTATGTGCACAGAGCCAGTATTTTACTGTCCACTGAAAAGACCAAAAACAAGAATGCAGTACTCTGCTTCAGTATTTTCTGGTTTGCACCTCACATTGGTGGACAGGGTCATATTACACCTGGTATTAAAATGCATCTCTACAGACGTCACTGGTGACCACTTGTCATCATGTCTCACTACATGCAAACAGAGCAAACATCACAGGTGGCCAGCCTCAGCAAAGGGAGCAGCTGCACATTTAGTATTTATTCTGCATAAACTCATAGATATTACAAATCTATTCTAAAAATGTTTGAAATCATCTTGAGCTACATTTTAATGGAATTTGAGAGAAAAGAAAAACTATGTGATGGATTGGTGATTTTGGTGACATGTAAGTGAACAAGTCTGTGCACATTTTTAAAATTTGATCTTTTAATTCTCAAGCTGTCTCTGTGCCAAACGTTGAGGACACACATGACGATGAAAGGTAACTCTAATGCCCCTCCCTCTAGAGATTCTTGTTAAGTTCTATTGAATGAAAATTAGATATATAAAAAGGTTTTGTTTAAAAAAAATTCAGATTTTCAAATATTTCATCATGCAGGTAATTAGTGAAATGTGCTCCAGATGAGAGACAAAGTGCCCAAGTGTTTCCTTGCTGTCAGTAAGTCAACAAGAAGAAAAAAGTTGTGAGAAAAATTCAGTTCCAGTTGAAATCATCTCAATAGAGACGCATGCTGATACCGGATGTAAATGTGATAAAACCATCCAGCTCCTACCTGAATAATGGATCCACTGATGAACGTTAACAAGCTCACCCAAATGCTCTCTGGTAGCGTTCTTCAACCCTGGTCCTCAGGAGCCACTGCTCTGCATGTTTTAGATGTTTCTCTGCTCAAACACACCTGGCTCTAATTAGAGGGTCATTGACAGACTCGTGTAAATCCTGAAGACAAGCTGATGGCCGTCCAATCAGGTGTGATTGAGCACCTAAAGAAACATCTAAAACCCGCAGGACGGTGGATTTTGACGACCAAGGTTGAAGAACACTGCTCTGTTAACTATCGCTGTGATTATTAATGGTAAAATCTTTCTTCTGTATCGGGGCTATATGGATTTCCACCAAAATGAGACAGAGTAACTAGTTAGTGGTCGTTGTCAAACAAGCAGGTTTAATCTTACATTGCAGCTCTCATCAAACACCTTCAGCACCGACACTGAGACAGTGAAACCTGACCAAGCAACAGGTGGAGGATTGAGATACTTGCTTCTGCTTACACGTTCACATGGGTTCGTCAACTGTCTTGTGCCTGCTGCATCTGTTTTGACCATCAGTCGTGCACATCCTCAGAATACGTGAGGTTTAAGGAATGCAATATGTAGATGACCACTAGGGGCAGTGTGTGGAGAAATGCAACTGGATGTCCTTGTCCTTGTTGAGACTGTTCGAGGCCATCCAGCGATGTCTAATTGCATGGCTCAGTGATATACTTTAATTAACTTCAGGGCCCCTACGGGTGAATAAAGCATTTTTTTCTGACCACATATTTGATTTTCTTCATAAGGTGCCTCCAGCAAACATTGCTTCATCTCGGCAGTTTTTCCCTCCGCTGCTGTACCCCTAGCCAAGTTATCAGCACTTCTAAAACAACATTTCTTGGACATTCCCACATAGCAACAGACAGACACATACACACTCTAACACACTCTGCAGCATACATGCAGTTTTTCATGCAAGACGCACAATCCTACAAGTATCCATATGTACAAATAAAAACTGATTTCCAGCAAAAGCAAAATACTCAAGAATCTAATCCATAATTTACACCCCCCCTGTCAGACTACTCTACACGCTGGCGCCAGCAAGGAGCACCAGCTACTGCAACAGTAGACAGAAGGGAACACCGTGTCCTTCTGAAGTGCATGACTATACATGGACACACACGCACATACACACAAAAAATGCAGTTTTGAGATTCATCGTTTTTGACCTTCATATCTTAAAATGCAGATATTTGCAAAGTCATCTTTAAAATGTTATTATAACACAATGTGATGGCATTGGAGAATTTAGAAATTATGAGATGTTCCACCTCTTAAACAATTATATCTTCTACCTTCTACCATTTTTTTTTTTTTTTTTTAATTCACCTTATTGGTTCTGAGGAGGCCTGAAAATGTATTTCCAGTATCTAAGACAACAGAAATGCTGGATCACTTTTTTTTTCATTGAGTTTCATTAAGTTGTGGAAACAGGAACAGATCTGAAACACTGATCCATCTCTGGAATGAAAACCAGTTCTTCATGTTGGTAGGAAGGTCCTTCCTTTTACAACCTTATTAACTGGATTTTCTCAATCAAGGATCAGGTTCATGTGTAACACATCACTTCCAGTGTGCAAACAGCCACACACATCTGCATTTGCCAAGCAGTAAAAATAGATGATAATTGAGGGTTCATTGTCTGTGAGATCTTTCTCGAAAACACCTTTGATAGATGGATTCATGCAGAGGCACCAAAATTTCTGCTCGTCTGTCCTTCTCATAACTTGAGTGAGAAGTGTGCATCATGCTTCTGAGAAGTAAACATGTGAACATTCCTACTTTAAATGTCTTTGGCTTTGCTCTTCGAGGTCACATACTTGATTCTGTTTTATGGTAGTGATATAAAGCTCATGATAATGAAAAGTGAGATGTCATGACAAACATATTTCATAGACCATGTTCAGACCTTGCATTAAAATACATCCTAGGAAATCAGATAACGTGACCAATGCTAATGTAACATCTGAATGTGACCTAAGACAGACTCAGGAAGCATTTTCATGTCCACATTTTCATCATAGACTGAACACAAAAGTGTCCTGGGACAGATTCAGGGACCACCAAATAAACGTATCATCTTAGGCCATATGTATCAAACTCTATTTCGTCCTGGGATACATCATCACCATGGTTACTATTAAAGGGCCGGTTATTCTTTATTTTCTCAACCAGCTACGTAATCAAATTTGAGTTTGACACATGTGCTTTAGGCAATGAGTCTTTATTTCAACTTCAAATAACTGGTTTTCATTTTATTTCTTCTTTGTGGCAGATTTTCTTTCTTGGAAAATCATGCAAATGTTTATTTGCTTGTAGGATGAAAAGTCAGATCCAATCATTTCAAGATGTATTTGGGTAGTTTAAATCCAGGTGTGAACGTGCACACTAAAAGTCGGCCATCTGTGACTGGATCCAAGTTAATACGAGGTCTGAATGGAGCCTCAGCAGCAACAGCTGATCAACACTTTTGCAGAGGTGGTGTCTGACACGGCATGGAGATCTGGGATGACTTCTGAGCGTGTAGACGCCAGGATTCACACAAACAAGTTTCAGACTTCATGTGTTTTACTTCTCATTCTACTTTCGGTGGAATACAAAGCCTTGGAAAACTGAAACAGAAACAACTGTTCAAGCAGTCAATCAAAACACCATCTTCGTATTTACCATGAAGAGTTGAGGCTCTGCGTATGTGTGAATCCTGATTATCTCTTATTACACCAGAACAATGGTGCTGGGAAGACGGTCTGAGAAAGCAAATAATTGATTCCACAAGACTAAATCCCAGCAGATGGATAACTAACAATAAAAACTGCAGCTTGGGTTTCTGGGTCTTCTAGCAGTTATTCCAGATGTGTAAATATTTGTATCTGTACACATTTGCATGTCTGATGACATTTGCTAAACCAAAGACAACATCAAAGGCAACACAGTTAACATCCACATAAAATACTGTATGTGGGTGTACGAATGAAGACACAAAAGCTGCAGTTTATTTCTAGAGATGAAGGATGAAAATGACGTAAAGCATCAATGGCTGTTTTAATGAGCACAGTAAACAATGGGAGCGGATAAATATGGAGATGGTGACCTTCAAAAGCAGTGCTTTTCAGAAATTCATTCACTGTGATCTAAGTGATCTAAGTTTTTATAACATTTCCGTCTTTGAACCAAAACTGGCGTTTTTTTTTAATGGCATTTAATCTGTTTTCTGCCATTAACTCTTATGAACGCACACTTTGATCCTTTTAAGAACCAAACCACAGATCCTTCAACTGGAAATAAATCTCTTATACCCCAAAAAGTTGACTGGGGTGATTTTTAACATGGCGTTTGACAAAACTTCAAGGGTTTTATGACAGAACAATGATCATTGCTGTCACTTTTGTCCAATGACTCTATGAAAAACACTGCTGTTACTCTAAGGGTGGAGAGCAGCATGACACTCACCACATCTCTATATGTGGAAAGGGCTTCCAGTGAGCCCCCCCCCCACACCCCTTGACCCCCTTCACTGTTTTAGAGGGCAGCCCCCGCACCAAATGGAGAAAAGTTGAGATGCCCCCTCTGGAAAATAGAGTAGGAAGAGAGTAAAAGGCAAATTTATTAGAATTAAAGAGATGGAGAAGAAAAAAGTCATTAGAAGCTGGAATGTGCATCAAAGCATTCATGGTGAATCCGCTCAAACTGGGGGAGAGCGTTTCATCCGCCTGAGGACTGTGAGAAACGTACAGTTTGCACACCTTTAAATGAGACCTTTTATCTCCAATGTGACCTTTTGTCAGAACAAATTGGGTTCCAGATTAAACTACTGTCGTGGTGGGACCGAGCAGTAGACTTCTACAGCAGCAAATAAGTAAATGTTAAAAAGGCTGAGTCTGGCATGTTGGTGCGGAGTTCAGTTGTGTCATCTCACAGCATAACAGTTCAAACCTGCTCCCTGGCTGGAGCTTTGCTGCGTGGACACTGCGTGTTACCAGTGTGGGTTTTCTCCAGGTGATCCAACACAGCTGACTGATAGAGGTCATTGCCTGCTTTAGTTGTTTATATAGCCAATCATGCAGAACAGCTGCTGCCATTACCTTTTATTTATGTCCAATAATTCTGTGAAAAGAAAATGATAATATAACGATTTCATCTACACTTCATCAGTTTTGTAATGGCTGCTGGTCAGCATAAAATTTATGAGCTGCTTTTCTACTCATCACTTTCTCGCTGATAAATGGGGAGATTTAGCCTAAAAAATTAGACATTCCACCAGCAAATTTGCATTTGCTCTTTATTCGGACAGCCACAGGTAGCCAGTGTAGCCAAATGAACCGATGTCCCATGGGCCCTTCTGGGTTGATTAGAGACCAGATACGCTGCTGCGTTCTGGGTCTTCTGAGGGTCTTATTACGCACACTGGAAGGCCAGCTAGGACGGCTTTGCAGTAATTGAGACAGGATATCACCACGGCCTGTACCAGTTGTTGTGTTGCATGTTGAGTCAGGTATAGTCTTTTTATCCTCTATGTTGTAGAAAGCGATATGACTGGGAAACCAAAGCAACGTGGTCAGATAAGGATAACTGGTCATCCATCTTTTTTTTCTTTTTTTTTTGTTACAGTGGTGTGACCGTAGCCTGTTTGAAGGCGGATGGAAATGTTCTCTCTTCTCCACAACTCCCCCGTCTGCTTTTGTCGCTTTGAATACACCGCCTTGTTCATGTCTTGTTTGTGTGCTCTGATTGGCTGTCGTCCTAACCAACTGCATGCAGTTTGAATAGTAGCCCTTGGTCCCACCTCCTAGAGGCCATATGGTTCATTTTCTGACCCTTCATCTGAACTTTAATGAGAATGTCAGATATAGTACTTCTAATACTAAAACTTTTCTCCTTCAGGGAAGTAAGCTGATTTTATAAAATACATCCATCACACAGAGAAAAACAAGGAAAACAGCTCCATATTGTTCAGAAAGCGCATGAGTACACCAGTATGAGATGTGGACGTTGGCTGATGTTGGCAATTTCTGAGGAGCGAACATACTGTCGTCCAGATACTGAGTAGGTGAAGAGCATTCTCAGAACGCTGTGGCTGTTGACTTAAATCTGTTTACAAAGCACACAAACAGTTTTCAGTTTAATGATTGATAATCAAGATGAATGATGGCAAAGATCAAAAGAAGAATTAACTTTGATCTGCACAGATAAAAGGAAGATTTGGCTGTGAGTGTTTGCCTGAGGTGAAGCCGCAGCACATGACATTTCATGAAAGCTTCTGTTTGACGTTTGTGAAAGGCTCTCTGTCAACATCTCATATGCTGCATCTATAGTCATGTGAATGTAATTGCACTTTGTAAGATTTGAAATTCTTCTCTTATCAGTTTAGGCTCTCTAACATATAGGGCATGAGATGGTGGCATGTCTCTGTTTTCAAACATTTCTTCCACTAGAAATAATTTTCACTTGGTCACGAGAGTTCTATTACGTCCATGTAACGAAGCATGTGCAAGAACTAAAATTCAATCCCGTGAGCGTGCACCAGATTGGAAAATCATTAAAAAGGTCATGCCTTGAATGACACATGTTGTTCAAAGGAGGCCACTTTCTTCCTCCTGCTTGTCAACAAAAGAAAACACAATACAATCCTTAGATTTGAGAGTATGTGTTTATGCATGTAAATATGTTATTTCAAGCCAAAAGATTTCACACAGGTCAATGTGTTACAAAATTAGGGAACAAATCTTCATAAAAAAACAAAAAACAAATGATGTGTGTTCACCATTTGGTAATTGCAATGTATATAAGTTATATAGCTGTATTCAAAAAAAAAAAAACATGCTTGTGTGTTTACCTGAGTATGATGGCTGTCCATGTGTCTGTGCAGAGAAGCGGTACTGGAGTTTGACTTGCTGTGACTCTCATCTTCCAGTGACCCTGAACACAGAACATGAGAAACTTTATAAACCATAAGTGACTGCTGTTTCTTTTCTTTTTTTTTTGTCTTTTAGATGTTTTCATGTTTTCATGTTAACTGTAAACTAGAAAAGCACTTGGAGAGCGCAGACCTCCGCCAAGCAGCACAGTTCCCCCACATATTGTAACTTACACACAAAAGTATGACTCCTCCTTTTGTTTTATTATATTGGATTTCTTGACCATGTAAACAACCCTTAGTAATTGGAATTGCATCAACATTTCTGTAATGTCGGTTTTCTTCTGGATCTAGCTCCATAACTATTATAGATACATCAAATCTGTTAACATACTTCTGTTTCAGCAGACTGTCAGCTACAATTTAGTGATGGTTGCATGTCTGTATCTTAATTTGTTACCTCACAGTTTTGAAAAAGATGAAAACCCCCGACTTTTTTCATGTTCCGGATCTTAGTATTCAGAATGTTGGTAGCATCCAGATCATAATTTTACACATTATTGATGCTGTCATGACCATGTCCCGTATTTTTTTTGCCAAGCATTCAGAGCATGTATTGTGGAGATATATACACATATCCTGAAAATGGCCCTGTCTCGCAATGATAAAGAATCCCATAAAAAGTTCCTGGATCCAGACAGTGATCCGGATCACCTCCAAAATTATTCATTTGTTTGCTGGCCCAATTTGGACATATCCTGAAATTTTTATAAAAATCCGTCCATAACTTTCTGAGTTAATTTGCAAACAAACAGACAAACCAATGCCGGCAAAAACATAACCTCCTTGGCGTTAGTAATAAAGAAACTCACTTTGTCACTTTGAGTGCTCTGAAGTTCTTCAGTTTTTTTCTCCAACTATGAATATTTTTTTCCTCATGCTTTAATTTATGATGTAATTTTTGAAAGTATTTTGTTGGAAAAATGTTAAGTGTGTCAACTTTTTTCTTCACCACTGCATGAGAATTTGGCTAAATATCACTTGTCTTATCTTGTTTCCAGGAACAATAACTCTTGGGCCACTTGGATTGACCTGTAATTTTGGGAACTATTAAATCAGTGACTTGTGAGAGAAATATTAACTCTAATACAAGGACTGACTACCCACAGAAAAATAAACACAAGAGCATCTCAGCTGATATTTTCCTCTTTAAACAATGAGGTTGTTCAAACAGACCATTCAGAAATGGCTACTGATCGTCACTGCTGCTCTTGGGTCACTGTGGATGTTTTTTGTACTCATTGACCTGGATGAGGAGGGAAATCTTCCCACCTACATCTTCAGATACAGCTGGTTGGAGTATACATATGACGACAGTGGCCCAGAGAAAGTGTGCAACTGTACAGCAATCCTGCAAGGAGAGAAGAGGGCACTGGAGGCGGCCAAATTACTGACCATCACTAAAGAGTTCAAAAAGAGTGTTAAGGTCCCTGATGAGTATTACATAAATGTAACCCAAGACTGCAGGTGTGTTGCTTCAAACCATTACTTTCAGCATTTGTGTAAATGTAAAACTGATAGGTGATAATCAATCTATTTTTGCTCAAAATTGTGTCGTTGCAGGAGCTTCAAGTTAAGCAGGAAGTATATAACATTCCCATTAAGCAAGGAAGAGAAGGACTTTCCTTTGGCTTATTCTATAGTTGTGCATCACAAGGTATGTAAATTCTAAAGCCTGAATTTAGAATATGAAAGAAATAAACAAATAAAAATAAATTAAAACTCAATATATTGTAAAGGTATCTTGGCTTGGCCAAATTTGGTTTTAAAGGAGAGCTTTGAGCTGATTTCAAAAGAAATGTTTTTGAAGCAAATGAAAAGGCAAGACATGCCACAGGTTTCTGTTTCCGTTTTTTATCTTCTGCCAAATTAGCATGACCCTTGTTACATTACAAACTGTTGGTGTGTCACTGTAAATTAACTTGTAACTGTAGCTTGTCCCTCCTAGGACCTGGCGTTCACATATGTGGACATCATATTTTTGGTTGTCTGCATTATAATACTACATTCTGTACAACCAGAGCCTGTTGTACAGTGGGGCAAAAAAAGTACCAATTATGCAAGTTCTCCCACTTAAAAAGATGAGAGAGGCCTGTAATTTTCATCATAGATATACCTCAACAATGAGAGACAAAATGAGAACAAATCCAGAAAATCACATTGTCTGATTTTTTTAAAGAATTTATTTGCAAATCATGATGGGAAATAAGTATTTGGTGACCTAAAAACAAGCAAGATTTCTGGCTCTCACAGACCTGTAACGTCTTCTGTAAGAGGCTCCTCTGTCCTCCACTCGTTACCTGTATT
>JBAMYA010065552.1:0-26715 GCA_037176975.1 Arrhamphus sclerolepis
TCTATCTATCTATCTATCTATCTATCTATCTATCTATCTATCTATCTATCTATCTATCTATCTATCTATCTATTTCTCTCTCTCTCTCTCTCTGATACAGATCCTGAGGTGGTCTTTGTTCTCAGATGTTCCTGTCCTCTTCTCAGTTTTCCCAGACCTCTTGGACGCTGTCCCCGCTGGTCTCCACATCTCTGTCATCTTCTTCTGTGCCATGGTGGTCCTATTCTCCTCTGTGGCTGCCGGCTTTTTCTTCTTCAACGCCTTTGGCAGACCCTATGAGACGCTGCAAGGCCCCATGGGACTTTACCTGTGGACCGCCATCTGCTGTGAGAATAACACCTAAACATGTCCACGTGTGCATGTCACTGGTTTTAATGGTGAGAGTGACTCACTGGTTTGTGTTGGTCTGCAGGTTTGAGCAGCTGCGTGGTTCTGGTTCTGTTTGCCTCTGAGGTGAGGCTCCATGACCTGTCGGAGCGCATCGCCAACTTCAACGAAGAGAACTTTGTCTTCCAGACACATGCCGAACGCTACGACCGATGCTTCTGGCTCTTCTTCCTCATCTTCCTCCTGCAGGGACTCAACGCGGCGCTGATCCGCTTGGCGGGGGTCCAGTTCCCCTTCCAGAGCAAAGAAGTGGAGCTGAGCGGCGGGGCAGCTGACCTCATGTACTGAAGAGGTCCAAGGGGCCACGTGTCCACCAGGAGCCAGAGACCTGGGCCTGAACCACACAGAACCGAACAAAGCTAGTTCAACAGGACTTTTTCATGATACTATCAGAACTCTTTCGCCTGCTGCTCAGTTCTTCTGGACCAGTGGAACTCTCAGAAATCAGCCTCCTCACCATAGAAGAATGCCATATTCATATCATAATTCTCCTTCAGAACCAATGTACGATAAAAACCACGGCTAGGTCACAAAAAACAACGTGGCTAGGTCATGCTAAACACCACAGCTAGGTCACAAGCACTGCATCTAGATCAGAATAAACAACACGGCTAGGTCAGATAAACAACGTGGCTAGGTCACAATAAACACCACAGCTGGGTCACAATAAACAACGTTGCTAGGTTGTCATAAACAATGCAGCTAGATCACGTTAAACAACACGTCTGAGCAATGATAAACAATGCAGCTAAGTCACAATAATGCGGCTAGCTCATGTTAAACAACGCCACTAGATCACAATAAACAACGTGGCTAGGTCATGATAAACAACCCGGTTAGGTCACGATAATTAATATGGCTAGGTTACAATAAACAACGTTGCTAAGTCACAATAAACAACACGGCTAAGTCACAGTAAACAGCGTGGCTAGGTCACTGTAAATAATATGGTTAGGTCATGATAAACAATGAGGCTAGGTCTCGATAAACACCATGGCTAGATCACGGTAAACACTGATTTTGGATCATGATAAACAATGCAACTAGATCACAATAAACAACATGGCTTGGTCACAATAAACAATGCAGCAAGGTCATGATAAACAACATGGTGGCTAGGTCACGATAATCACTGAGTTTGGATAATAAACAACAAAGCTAGGTTAAAACAAACTTTGGCTAGGTCGCAATAAACAACACAGTTAGGTCATGATAAGAATCGTGGCTAGGTTACAATAAACAATGTGGCTTGGTCACGATAAGCAATGCTGCAAGGTCATGATAAACAACATGGTGGCTAGGTCACGATAAACACCGAGGTTAGATCACAATAAACAACGCATCTAGGTTAAAATAAAATTCGGCTAGGTCCAGCAGGAAGATGATAGTTTAAATAAATAAAATAAGACACCAATAGAAAATTATGAGAAATAAGCAAAATATGGGCATATAGAAATGCACGTTTATTTAGGACATTTTTAATCAGTTAACATTAAATTATTGAGTAGCAATTTTTAAAGAAGAACTAAGATCTTAGTGTACATGCTCACACCAAACAGCAACAATCTGGTTTATAATCGTGTTTCTGAACACAAATGTCTTTTCACACTTGAGACATATGATCGAATTGTAGATTACCTCTAAAAATGTTAGCTAGTACATTGGCTAGCTCAACGATTCAACATGAGCTAAGGTTAGCTGTCTCTGTTAAAGAGGTGCCGTTAAGGTTAGCTGGTTAAGTAAACCTGCAACATTGATGAAGTTAGTCACGTGACTGTAACCAGTAATATTAGTCAAGCTAAAGTTAGCTGGATTCAGTAAATCTGGAATGGAAAGAAAGCTAAAGTTAGCCGAAGTTTGAAATAGTTTGGTAAATAAATAAAGTTGAAAAAGAAGTCTGAAATAAACTGTCTGTTTTTAAGTCCTCACCTTAAAACCACATTAGAGACAAAATATCAAGTTAGGAGTGAAATTCAGAAGTTGCCAAACAAGAAAATAATTTATTGATGAGTTAGTGATGTCAGACAGACAAATATGATGTAACTGACCTCTTTCTGATCAAAAGTACAAACTGCAACAGTCATGATGTTTGAAGAAAAGAGGTCATGGCAGTTTTTTATTCTAATACACCTCAGAAACTATGTAGAGGCATCAGATGCAGATGCTGACAGGTTTTCTGGTTTGTTAACATGGTTGTTTCTGGTTTAACTGTCTAAATGTTTCAGAACATGTTCAGTTGTGTCTTTTAATCCTGTTTTTCTTTATGTAAAAACTAAATAAAAGTCATCTGATCGTAGTTTCTGGATCAGTCTGAGACAGACTGATAGATTTTATCAAGATTACAAAGGTGAAAGAAGTTTGATTGTAGTATTTCAATAAGAGTTCAGATAAGCAACATAAACCTTTGTCATCTCATTTATTTGACAAGAATTCAGTCAGAAAGATTAAAAAAAAATATTAACATGGGTAATCCCAAGTTCCCCCATGATTCAACAGCATGTAGACCTAGCAGCAGTTTCTTTTTTTCATCCTAATGTAGATCAGCTGCTGTGATTGAGAGCAGGTGATTTACATAAACTAAAGTTAATGGTTGAAGCAAACCTGTGATATTGACAGAGTTAAAGTTAGTTAGGTCTGGTAATGTTAATTGACCTATCGCAACCATGCCCCCAAAACGCAGACTGGCCAATCATAGTGCAACACAGAACAGGGCTCTGACAACTCAGGAAAAAGCTCTGTTAACTTCAATAGAAACATACTTCATTTTGTGCTGGTTTGGACATTGTTTTTTTTATAATAATGGTTAAACATTGTCCCTGGGCACTTGCAACAGTGACTCAGAATTACCCTTGGAGACTGGGAGAAGGTGTTATTTTTTCCCTTCCCAAAACTGAAATCAAACCCTGAAAATTGTAGACTGTGGATTAAACTTTGTGAACAGCCTGAAACCCAGTTAAAAACCTCAAATATCAACAAGCACAGCTTTGACATTATATAGACCTACTACTTTTGTTTTCTTAATGATTGTAATAGTACATAGACACCTACCCAGCTTTAAAGGAACAGTGTTGCTCTTTTATTTTTTTTGGTTGTCACCAGGTGATGTGGTCGTTCACTCTCGCTCTGCGATCTGTAAGCTTTAGCTTCTATTTTTATCTGGGTTTATCATTATTTTGTTGCCAAGTGACCAAGACATCTTGAATATATCCTTTAAATATGTACTGCAAGCCCTTCTGTCTGCTGCTATCTGAAATATTCCTCCTTATTCCCCCAAAAATCGGCTAATATTTCTTCTGGTCGTGCAGTGAGACAGTGAGAATCACATGCAATTCCAGGTGGCTTGTCGGACCTAGCAACAGTAAGGGAAGGGCTTGCGATAGGTCAATTAAGCTAAATTTAGCTTGGCCCAGTAAACTTCATCATCATTTATTCCAGTTCCCACTCATTAGCCCTCCACTGCCATGCTTCACAGTGAGTCTGATGAGTTTCTGCTGAAATGTGTTTTTGACGCTGGTCCTTCAGACCCAACAACTCCAGATAGGTAATCAATGATTTTAGAATCCTTTCCTGATTGCTGTGCTTCGACATTAACTTCTGTAGGACCATTGCTGATGTCTAGCCCTCTAGGCATTGTGTTAACATACACCTGAAAGCTTTTCTAGAGGTTTGATCACCTGCTGCTGATCAGTTCATCAATGATGATGATCAGCATCTTAGATCCTATAGTACCAGTAAGGGGTACTTATTGTTGCCCATCTTTTGTCTTTATTTCTGTTTTCATTGTCACTGATCACCTGATTGGCTGCAGGTTTCGACATTCAGAACTAGCCTGATGTCTGCAGCTTTCATACACTTGTTTAACACCTGTCCGCAGGTAAATCAGAGGAAACTTCAGGACTGCAGCAGCAGCAGCTCAGCGGACTGACAGATAGGACCAGAACCTTAGTCTGGAGGAGGAGGTTTCTGAAGAGGCTTTCTTCCTCAAGCCTCCCACAGTGACACTGACCCGGAGGTGCTGACAGACTAGAGAGAGATGAACAATTGGGTCTGAGTGGTCCTGGATCCTGTCTGGGTGCCTGTGGGGGGTGGCTTGTTAACTCCCGGGCTTTAATTGAGGAGCCTCGATCAAAAGGACAACTGATCCAGCTGATGACAGACACAGAGTCTCAGCTGAGCCACTTCACCTGGAGATCTAGAGACCTATCGATACATGTGGACCACAAGACCCGGTCCACAGGAACCAGGACCCTGGAGTCTGTCAGAGGAGGGTCCTATCCAGGATTGCAGATTAAAGACTGGTTAAAGAAGTCTGATCAAAGCCGTTTGAACTGGATAAAAATAAGTCTTAGATTAAATTCAGGTCGATTAAACCAAGATTAAGCTAAAATCCTGTTTTATTAAGGTTAAACTGTGTTAAATTAAAGTGAACATCATGTTCAAATCAGGATATCCAAATCAGGTTAAATCTAGCTGAAATCAAATTAAATTCAGGCTTGAATCCAGTTATAGGCTACAGTATAGTTATATATAGTTATATAAGGTTTAGGCCTAACTCACTTTATGTTAAAATCAGGATAAGTAAATCAGATTAACATCAGGTTAAAATAAGGTTAAACTCACTTTAGGTAAAATCAGAATAACCAATTCGGGTTATATCTAGCTAGAATCAAACTAAATCCAGGCTTGAATAAAGTTATATTCAGGTTAAAATAAGGTTTAACTCACTTTAAGTTCAAATCAGAATAACTAAGTAAGGTTAACTTCAATTTAAAATAAGTTTAAACTTGGGATAAATAAATCAGATTACATTTAGATTAAAATAAAGCTAGAATTAGATTAAATTCAAGCTTAAATCCAGTTTTATTATGGTTAAAATCAGGAACTAAGAAATCAATTAAAACTATATCAGTTTAAGTTCAGGTTAAATTTAAGGTAACCTCAAGTAATCGTCAAGTTAAAATCAAGATAACTAAATCATGTCAACTACAGCTCAAAATTAAGGTAAATTCAACATAACTCAACCAAGTTAAGTTCAAGTTTAATTCAGTTTAAAGTTCAGTTACATTCAGGTTCAAACCCAAACAAAAATTGTATTAAATCCAGGTTTGAACTCAGGTTTAAAGTCAGGTTAAATCCAGACTTGTCTGTTCATGTATTGATTATCATCAGAAAATGATCAGAACATATTGATTGGACAGTCAAAATCTGCAGTGTGGATTATTGATCTCTGATTGATATTGATTGGATGAGTTTCAGCCTATTGGACCAGTTCATCTACATGAAGACTGGTAGCATTTGAAACTGATGACATCATCATAGCAAGGTTCTGATAGTAACTGGACCTGTCAGAGCCAGTTTCGGGCAATCAACTGTTTCTGTTCTTCTGGTATGGTGATTGATCCAGTCATGCCTGGACTCCTTCAGCTGATCATCCATCTGTTGAAGCAGTCAGAACTGGTCAGAAGCAGTCAGTACCTTCTGGAACCGATCAGAACACCTCAGCGTCTGTGAGGTTTGGACTCAGTGAGTGACTGACAGAAACCTGAATGTGAGTCCTGCATTCACAGCTGATTGAGAGCTGATTGACAGATAAAAGCTGTTGGTCACCATGGTGACACTGGAGGCGGGACCAAGTGTCCTGGAAGACAGACAGCAGGACAACCACAGGGCTCAGACTTCAGATGCAGGTTCAGGCTCAGGTCCAGGTTCAAGTGTGTGAAGACAAACCCGTCATCTGTCACTGATTGACTTCCGGTAAGTCTCCTGATCAATCATTCTTGCTTCATCATTGTTTCAAGATCTGGAATCAGATCTGGTTTTACTGTGAGAAAGCTTGGAGTTATTTTGAGCAGGCCTTTCTAGAACTTCCTTCTTTCACCTTCGTAATCTTGATAAAATCTTTAAAGTCCTGTCTCAGACTGATGCAGAAGAAGTCGTCCTTCATTAGTTCCTTCCAGATTGTTTTGCTGCAGTTCCTTGTTAGTAAAAGTCCATAAATGACTGAACTGCCTCCAGCAGAGTTCTGATGAGGACCAGCAGAGATCAGAGTTCTACAGTCTTGGCTTCCCTTCACTAGCTTCCTGTAAAATTCAGAACAGAATTTAAAACTCTCCTCCTCACATATGAAGCTCTGAAGGTCCAGCTCCTTCTGATCTTGAATAACCTTTGAATAACCTTTAGTTCCAGATCTTCATCAGAGCTCTGGCCTCTCAGACTGCAGAATTAGATTAAATTCAAGCTTAAATTCAGTTCTAAATCCAGGTTTATTGGTTCCAGCTTTAGTTACCAATTCCTCTCTGCTGGAACCAGAACCAGTTAGACTCCCTCTCTACCTTTAAAGATGGGATTAAAGATAAGAGATGGGATTTGAGATAATATCACTCTCACTGAGGGTCTTCGAACAGACAGAAGGGTAAGTTTTTGTGTGTGTGTGCATTTTTGTGTGTGTGTGTGCATGTTGGATGGGCATCAATCAAAATGATCAATCATAATGAAATGATCATAAGGATCAATCATGGAAATCAAGGTCAAGGTTTTATTTGTACCGTACTGTTGTACTGGTAAATTTGATGTGCAGGCTGGAATTCATCTCAGTATACATGACAAACACGTAAAATACATAATCTCAGACAAGACAAAACAAACAAAACACACATCCTAACATTTACAATCATTAGAAAATGCAATAGTCATCAAAAAGTGCTTCAACATCAATTGTTCGATATGAAAACGATTGTTCACCTCTCTGCCTTCCTGTTCAGCATTACAATTGCTGTGGGCACAAAGCTCTTTCTGTACCGTTTGGTCCTTCCCTTAGGGACCACAAAACGATGGCCAGAGCGAAGGAACTGGAACTCACCATGCAAAGGGTGTGAGCCATCTTTGAGAATACAGTTAGCTTAACTCTGTAACTGTGTGTCATAAAGATCAGTCATAATAATGAATCATGGGGATTAATCATGGAAATCAATCATAATGATCAATCACAAGGATGAATCATAATAATCAATCATGAAGGTCAATCATAATGATCAATCATGAGGATCAATCATAATGATCAATCATGAGGGCCAATCATAATGATCAATCATGGATACCTAGCATGAGGTTCAAATTTGGGAATCAATCACAATGATCAATCATGGGGATCAATCATAATAATCAATCTTAGAAATCAATTATAATAATCAATCATGGGGATCTATCATAATGATCATTCATGTTCAATTGTTCCAGTCATGACAGGAAGTCATAAACCTGTGTGTGTGTGTGTTTAGATGGAGGCGGTGCTTCAGGAGATCCTGGTCCAGGTGTCCAATCTCCAGTGCAGAAGGAAAGTTTAAGAACCTCTGTGATCAATCAGCCAATTAATTAATCCTTCGCATTTTCTGAATGGCTAGTTGCTAACTTTAGATGTAGTTTTGATTTGGTAGTTTTCAATATCACACTCATCAGTTGCTGAGTTTTAACCTGCTGGCTGATTCTTTGTTGTTGTTTTTTTCTGCAGGCTGCAGTCAAACAGTAGCATCGTAAGTATCTGAATATGGATCAATACAACTGATCAGAAGCAGCTGCAAATGTAGGGGGCCGTCAAAGCACTCACACTTCTGATGAGACTAGGATGTCCAGAAACAGAAACCTGCCCCTGTAGCTCCATCCTTAGAACCACCCATGAGTAGTGGTAGTCATGGTAACAATGATGCAGGAAAAAACAAGAAAAGTTTGAGTCATGGTAACAGTACTGGTATTAGCTGAATTGGAATGTTGTTGTGTTCAGATCAGCTCTCTGTCTCTGGTTGACATCATCAGTCTTCTCAATGACATCATCAGTCTCATAGATGACCCATGAAAAAAATCACATGTTGAAGCTGCCCATCCTGTTCTGGCTCAGCACCAACCACACTCAGGATCACTGCAGTTTCTGACTGCCCTTTGCTGGTTCTTACCGCCCTCTGCTGGTCCTGGTCCGCTCTGCAGCAGCTCAGGTTGTTGCTGCTTCTGGTGGATCATGTGACAGTCATTCAGGATCTGGTTTCAGGTCTGTATACCTGCTACTGTGAACTTCAGGTGTGCTGGGAAACAGGAGCTCACCCAGAACCAGATTCGGGAGATCAGGTGGATATGGCTGTGGTGTTGGTTCCGTTATAGCTGCTCCAGTGTTCCCAGTCTAAGCTGTGGTTTTACTGGTACAGCTGGTGATGACAGACTACATCCAGCTGCTTCAACAGGAAGTCAACAAGAATCCTGATGTGAGTCACTGCAGTCAACTACGGCTGTTACCATGATGCTGTTACTGGGACAACTGCTGATGTCACTAGGACAGCTACTGTTGTTGCTGTTATAACTTATGCTGTTACTGTGAAAACTGTGGATGTTACCATGACGTTACTGTGATAGCTGCTATGTTTACATTAGTTTTCATGGAAATGATGCAGGAAAACAAGAAAAGTTTGAGTGTGAGTTGCTTCATTGATCTGTGGCAGTTTTACAGTTTTATTGTCCCAACATCACATAAAACAAAAAAATATATTTTCAAGGATTAAGTTTTTGATGTCGTACTAAGATTTGGTTGTTTTTAAAAAGCTGAGTAAAATAAGATGAATTGCTCTACACAGTTTCCCAGCAGGCTTTGTGTTTCTTTATCTGGTCAGACGCTGCTGGATGTGGGGAAGGACGACGACCTGGAGGAGGCACTCCCAGCCTGCAGGACTCTCCCCCAGCTCTGCTGCATCCCCCGGAGACTAGCGATCCCTCCGGGCCTGGGAGGAACACCCGTCACCGCCCAGCTGACAGAGGTAGATCCTACCAATTAGAGGAAGCCTCAGCGGGTCACCTGACCTCAGAGTGGTGTTGAACACAACCTCCACGTCGCTGATCCATTTCTGGTTTCTCTTCAGAGCCTCAGGAGGGTTCTGTTCGGTGGAACATTCCACGTCTTCAACTACAACTGGAGGAGGTCTTTCTTCAGGTTCCGAGAGCCAAACTCTGAATTGTCGTACGCTCTGGAGGCGGACAGAGTACGAAAAACGCAAAACACTGCTCAGAACACACGAACTGCTGCACTGTTATTTCAAAAAGTACTTCTGACACCAGACCCGCCCCAGCAGAACTAAGAAATTAATGTTAGTTACAATCAATTACTTGCTTCTGAGATTAAAACACTCAAGACTGGTGTCATCATGGTGACATCCCAGAGATTCAGAAAAATGTTGAGGAAACATTTCTGAGACTTTGGGAATAAGGTGATGATGAAAGAAATTAAAGTTTTACCTCATTTACACCTGTTTTCTCCTCAAACTATATTTCTCTCATAAATGAAGACTGGGCTCTCATTGGCAGGAGGCATGGCTAACTTTAGCTAACTTCCTGTCTTTGCTGCTGCAGACAACACAGACTGTGCTTCAGTTTACATCGGACTCTGTAGCTACTGCAGCTTCTCCTCATCAGTGGGTCAAAACTGAACCAGAAAAGCTGTACTGTCTCACCTGCTCAGGTGTGTGTTTCAGGGTGGGGCTCGGGCCATCCAGATGGTCATCCAGGCTCGCATCATCAAACACCTGCTGTTCAGCCATCCAGAGAGCTCAGAGAGATGGACACTGCACAGGTGAGCCAGTGTGATGACATCTTCCTGTTTATCACACTGGCGAGGAAATGTCACATTATGGTAAACACGCCAGATCAGGTCCTGTGGGTGGTTCTGATTCTGGTTCTGGCTCAGATCAGTTCCAGTCTGATGAAACCACCCTCTTCCGTGTTTCCCTGCAGTCTGGTAGAAGTGGGTCAGCGAGACCAGGAGGTGGCACTGGCAGAAGCACTGTCTGAGAGTCTCTGGTTGGCTGGTCAGGAGGTCAGTGCCACCGTTACCCTGGTAACAGAAGAGTACTGCATCACACCTCACCTGGACTACAAACTGGACAACTTCACAGAGAAGGTATGGTCCAGTACGGCCCAGTATGGCCCGGTCCTCCAGCTCCAGATCTGACAGTCCTGTGTACGTTGATGTTCATAGAAAGTTCTAGAAACAATTCATCCAACCAGGATATGGACCAGAACATCAGATGGGCTTTTTAAACTCAGTTTCACAGAATTACCTCCTTCATCTGGTGCTTTAGCCTCTCTAGAGATCAATCATATTCTAAAACAAATCAATAGAATGTCAAACATCAGTGGGACAACAACAATGTGCTTACATAGTGCCTTCATAGTCCAGGGACCAATCAAGGAAGTGAGTGTGAGTGGACGTGAAACAAAAAAAGAAACTGAAACCTTTATCTTCTTTTACGAGAAAAACTAATGTCCATAACGCTCAAAAACCATCAATAAACTTATATTGATGATAAAATGACAGCTGCATCTGATAAAATGACTAATTAACAGTTGTGATGTCTGTGTGTGCTTACACATGTTCTTTGGTCATACGTGTTCTAAAGTCACATGTGTCCTGTGTTCATGCAGATTCTGTGATCATAATGTTCTGTGGTCATACATGTTCCATGGTCATACATGTTCCGTGCTCATATGTTTTCTAAAGTCATACATGTTCTGTGGTCATATATGTTCTGAGGTCATATGTGTTCTGTGATCATGTCTTCCAGCTGCAGCTGTTCACGTTCAGCAGGAAGGAAGATGTCACTAAGTTCATCCTGGACCACATTCAGAGTGTGAGTGAACCCAGAAACCTCCATCAGCTGATTCTGAAGGTCATCAGAACCAGTATCTGAAAAGAAACTCCAGAACTGGACAAGCCCCCTGTGATGTCATCCATAGGTTTCTGAGAGTGATGTTAAAGCTTCTTTTTACTCACATTAGTAGGAACTGAATTCACCCATCCCGGTTAATCCAAAAGTGGGCAGAACCAGCAGGTCTGGAGGGCTGGTGGAACACACCCACTTTATGTCAATCACAGTTAGCAATTTTAGCTTAGCTGGCTAGCTCATGCTAACATCTGAAACCAGGACTAAAAGAGGCACAACCAAAGCTAGAGGAGATGAAACCAGGGTCCAGATTTATCAACATCTCAGTTTGCGTGTAGTAATTTGCATGCGCAATCCAGAATTTTGAGAGGTGGAACCATGGTTTGCACGTCATTTACCAAGACTGCTTGCGCAAATGATGGCAAGTGCATATGTGTTGGAGATGCCCTGTTAAATTAGGGTTTTGTGTGTTGTTGCAGCGACTGTAGAAAAAAAGAAAAGCCTTGTTTGGTGTAAAAGAAACCTAATCACCTTGTCCATTCAGGGCCAAATGACATTAAGGACTTCAGACAGCACATCCGAAAAACAGTATTGGGAGTTCCAATCTGTAACAGCTAGCATATGCTGGAATGACCCAGATGTAAAAAAGTGTAAACTAGAAAGGAGTTTTGTGATTGTGACTCCTTCTTGTGGCTGGCTCCAAAGCTCCAACAGCTCCAAAATGGCAATGCTGGATCAACGATATGTTTTAATAATTGTTTCCTTGTTCATCCCAAAAATGTTCACACAAGGGTTAATAGTGGGTTCTCTCCATCTCCTTGCTTTGTTTCATGTCTCCTTGTGTCAATAAACACATCCATGCGTGCATAATTGTGCATGTGTGTGTAATTATGCATGCAGATTAGATGAGCTGAAACCAGGACTAGAAGAGTTGAAACCAGGACTAGAGAAGCTGAAGCTAGGACCAGAGGAGCTGAAACTAGGACTAGAGGAGGTGAAACCAGGACTACAAGAGCTGAAACCAGGACCAGAGGTGCTGAAACCAGGACCACAAGGGCTGAAATCAGGGGCAGAGGAGCTGAAACCAGAACCAAAGGAGCTGAAACCAGGACAACAAGAACTCTTCTGGAACCTACAAGTCAAACAAGTCTGGCAGCCCAGGCTAGCCATTACCCATGGCTAGCATGTAGCTAAATTAGCCATGGTTTGCATATAGATAACTGCTGGATTGTTAGGTCTTTATTCACAGCTCAGAAGTTAAGATAGTGCAAAGCTGCTAAAGTGATGGCAGATAGTACGAGGACTGAGCCTCTGTACACGGACCGCCTGCTTTAACCACTAAGCTATCCAGCGGCCCATGTAAAAATCAATTTTAACCTTCAGATATTTGTGTTTTTAGTTTAGAGAGGAGGGAGGTCACGGCGTCATCCTGTTCTTGTACAGCCTCATCTGTTCCAGGACCATCGACAGGTAACCTCCGAGTCATTTATGAAAACCCTCCCCTATTTTAATTGCTCTTTAGTTTCACGTACAGTGAGAATCCACAACACAACCCACCTACCACCAGGGAGCAGGAGTGGGAAGGGGAAGGTCTTCCTAAATCCCTGTTTCCTGTGGTTTCCTGGGGTGAGGGGGACCAGGAGGAGGAACTGAATGCCAGGCCTCGGGTCTGGGCTTGCTGTGTGTCTCTGAACACACAACATGTGGAACCTTGAAGAAGGTAGGCTACAGCAGCAGCAGACTACAACAGGTGCCACTCCTGTCAGCTAAGAACAGGAAACTGAGACTACAATTCAAGTAGACTCACCAAAATTGGACAACAGAAGATTAGAAAAATGTTGCCTGGTCGGATGAGTCTCAATATCACTTATCACTTATCACTTCACTTCAATATATTTATATAGCACCTATTTAGAACTAGTCATAGGCACTTAGAGCATGAGCCCCAAGCACATGGCAACGCCATCAGTGGCAAGAAAAGACTTCCTCTTGGGAAGAAACCTTGAGCAGAAGCCAGTTCTTAAGAGGACCCTCCTGCCGAAACCAGCTGGGTAAGGAGGAGATGAGGAGAATTAGGACAGTGGGAATGAAGGACAGAGGAGATGTACAATATACAATACATAGTACAAGAATATATGACATATACATATGTAATATCTAAAAGTATCTAATAAATATAAATATAAAATATGAATTTAAATTCAAAAATAAAATCTAAATATGTATAGATTTGTAATAAGTTTATAAATATAAATATGTGGGTTGGACTGCAGGAAGGCCACGTCAGTGAGCATCTCACAGCAGCATCCAGCATTCAGAGAGCGCAGTGTTCTATTAGGGCAATAAGAAACTACAAGATTTTTCATATATTGTAGCTTTATCATTCAAAGTTTTGTATGCATGTAATATTTTGAGTTCTATTATAAACTTAATAGGGAATGTAATGAAGATAGATCTGTTGAGATATGATCTCTCTACCCAGTTCTGGTTAGTACTCATGCAGTAGCATTCTGACCTAGTTGAAGGTTTTTAACAAGGCCGTTTGTACAGCAAGAAAATAATGCATTACAATAATCCAGTCTAGAGATAACAAAGGCATGGATTCATTCATTTCTCTGCATCTTCTTGAATCAGGATGTTCATAATTTTCCTGATATTGCACAAATGAAATAAAGCTGACTTTGTAAACTGTTTAACATGAGAGTTCAGAGGCTCAGAGGGGATCGTGTCTTTGCTGTTGCAGCCCCAAAATTATGGAAGGATCTGCCTCAGCACATCAGACAAACCTCCTCTGTCTGATTTTAAAACCCACCTCTTCTCCTTGACCTTTGACACGTAGCAGGACTTTGTTTTATTTTTCCTTTATTTTAGCCTGTTTTATTGTCTTGTTTGCATGACTGTTAGTTTTACTCATGTTTTTTATTTTGTCTTTTATTGTGTGAACTTTACAAAACAAAACAAAAAAGAAAACAGCTTTTGGTTTAAGTGAGTCTTTAAGTCTGATTAAACCAGTAAATAGGGCGTCAGGTACAGGACCAGCATGCACCTGGGTGGGCGAATGGTTTTTCACCTGCGTAAGAGAAGCAGCAGCGTAGACAGAAATGTTTGATTGTCTTTATTCACTTGCAATGGAAGAATAAACCTTTAAATGAATGGATTACGCTTGAAAAGTTGCTTGGTGCATCTGTGGCTCTATGATTTCTGCCATTCTCTCTGTATTGATCACTTTATATCTGACTAATACATGATCAATACATGTTTTTGTCTTTCAGGACCACTTATCACCACGATAACTGTGAATGCATATGAGGATGTTGTTCTACCTTGTTCCTTCGGCACTTCAGACATCACAGATAAATTCTTTGACTGGAAGAAAGATGATCAGAAGGAGGTGTTTTTATATCAGTCAGGAAAACATTATAATAATGGACTAACAGGTCAGGATGTGGACTTCAAAGGTCGGGTCTCTCATTTTCCAGACAGATTACAGTCTGGTGATGCATCTATACGTATTAACAAAGTAACAGTATCTGACAAAGGAACCTACACCTGTGATTTTCCAAGTGATGGTGGATTACGATCTCAGATTGAACTTGTTGTTGGTGAGTTCTTCTATGTAACATCTGGAGACACTTACAGAAGAGACGAGTTGAAGTGTTCAAGTGATGGACTTCATTTCAGTTCAGATCAAACTGAATAATAGTTATTTTTTAGCAAGGGGTTGTGTGAAAGAGAATGATGTGTACACATTGTAAAACCACACATTGATGTTTCAACACCTCTGCTTCATACTGATTTATGATTTCCAGCTCAGATAAAGAAATTGTAGCTAATATTTAATCAGAGGTGACTCATCCTGCTCTTTCCCTTCAGCAACACACTGACAACTTTGTCATAGCAGCTTGTAAAAAGCAGCTCTATGATGTTTGTTCTGACTTTAATCATTTCAGATTAAAACCCATCCAGGACTGACAGAAACTGGTCTCTTCTGTAAAAGAGCTGTGATCTTTATGTGATTTAACACTGTTATGTGGGTTTAATTTTGCTTTTATTCCTTTTTATGGTAATAATAATAATCTTCCTTTTAAATCTGTTTTTATTGTTTTATGTGACTTTCATGTTGATGAAATCAGACCAACAAGTCTAACATGTCTGTTGTTTCTCTCTTTCAGAGTGTATCTTAACCTCTTAGGGCTTATCTCAGTCATAGGCATGTCTGCAGCTGTATACCAGCCAGTCTGCACTGTTTTCTCATTTTAAGACCATTAAACACGAATATCTACATATAGCATCACTGGAATGTAAATCTAATGAGGTGTCATGTAATATATTAAACTTTTTTATTACATACACAAAAATAATCAGCTGGAGGATTTAGATTAAAAAAGATAGAAGCTCAGTTGTTTTTAACTTGTTGTTTTATATTCTAAATGTAGTAAATCAGACATAATACAACATATCAGGCTTCAATGCACAGAATATAACAATTGTTTTGTTTTCAACATCTGTGTTCATTTTTTATTGGATATGTTGAAGTAGATGGAAGATATTTGATAGATTGTAGCACAAGGCATCTCCAGCAGATGGCTACAGAGCTCTACAAAAGTCTCCTCAAAGTTAACAAACAATAATGATAAATCGTTTTTATGGTATTTAAAACGGTCAGTTACATTTAAGTGTACGTTATGAACATATAAAACGTTATAAATGTCTACTTCAGTAAATTAGTTTTTATTAGCGTTTAATTTAGCGCAACAATTTGTTAGAATCTGCTTTTGTGTTGTTGTTTTTTTTTTTTTTAATTCCTCCAACTTCAGAGAAACGAGATATTTACAATCAAAAACAATCATAGACAGGTAATTCCACTGGTGTTATGTCATCATCACCTTGACCTTTTATTGGTTGAAGCAGCTGTCAATAAAGCATTAGTTTAGTTTACGTACACATTCCCTTCTCTGATTGGCTGACTGATATAATAGTAAGATAAATTTATCGATCCACTTTAAAGACGCATTCTGATTGGTTAATTTTTTTCCTGCATGTCAGAGATGTAGACGATCATTGGTCAAGAGTTTTGTCAATATCTTTGAAAGGACTGAATTTTATTTCTTTTTCTTTTTTTTCCGAAAATCTTTGGACTTTAATGAAGGCCAAAAATGGATATAAACCAGTTTTATACAGGTTTTTACATTATTTTACTGTAAAGGAACTATTTAATTGTTTGCGTTTATCTTTTCAAAATCGAATTAAATATTTTTATTAGTTGTACTTTTTCAAACAATTTCATTTTAAAAGCGACAACACAGAATGTCACATATCTTTCAAATTAGTTATTGAAGTAAAATAAAAGTAAGTTATTTTTATTTTCTACATTGTTAGCGGAGATTGTTTAATCTTAAAAAAAAAACAAAAAAAAAACAACGAACATTTAAACTTTCAAATGTTGTCTCTCATAACTGCATCGACGCTGCCGGTCGATATAAAACACTTAATATGTTTAATTATTAACTTTTCCGTGTAAATACCGGGTCGCATACAACCTCCGCGTTACATATGGTTAAAAGACAGAACAGAAGAAAACATCCCAGGTAAGTTCTGATTCTGATGACGACACAGATCATCTCATTCATAAATAATTAATCACCTTCAGTTACATAGAAGCTCTCTAAACTAAAATGACCAGAAACTATAATATATTGAATGTTCATATATCAGATCTAGGGTATAAAATCTTCTCAAATCTCAATCTGATGGACCTGATGTCATCTGTGGGAAGTAGCCAAATCTCCTTCCACAGAGACCCAACACAAACCCACAGTAGGACCCAAAGATCTATTGATGACATCCCAGTACCAAACACTCCAGGACTCCCTCAGATGTTCTTTGTTCAGACATTTGTTAGTAAAAACTAAATGAAAAACAGGAGCAACTGTGTTTTATTGAGCTGATATGTGGCAGAAAAGTTACATGATTTACTCCAAAAAAGGATTAGGTCTCAGCATTAATGCAGCTTGACTGTGGTCTCTGGTGTCCCAGAGTCACTCCCTAATGCCAGCTCTCACTGCTCCCCATGAACACAACAACCTCCATTACCTTAACTACAGTGACGACCACAGCCAACACAGCACTGCCACCAGAGAGAGCAGAGAAGAGAAGGCAGGGCCATGAAGGCACAAAGAAAGGAGTCTGATTAAAAGGTCTAGTGCAGCTGTAGCTGTGGCTTCACTAAACTGTACTTTTATACGTTCTGACCTGTGGAAAGCTGTCATTAAAGCTACTTATTAAACATGTAATTTCTCTCATTTACACACATCATTATATCTCCATAAAAGAAGAGAAATCCCAGTATTCTTCTTCTAAACTTGTAATTTTGGGTTTGGTCTATATTGTGCTTACAGGTACCTGTCCACAGCCATCAGTCACAACACGTAAAACACATGAGGGGGTTCTGCTGGAGTGTGAAGTTAAACATGCTTCTCCAGAACCAGAAGTGAAGTGGCAGGACAGCGATGGAAACACTGTTCCCTCTAAAGATCCACAGATGGTTAAAAATGGAGACTATTCTGACATCATCCTACTAGCTGCTGTGACCAAGGAAGGAATCTATCAGTGTGTTGTGAAGCAGACAGAAATCTGTCATCAAGTTCTTTCTAAAAAGATCTTTGTGCCGAACCCTGGTAAGTTTCAACTTTGGTATCACTTAGTAAAAAATAGTAATTTATATTTTAATATTTATTTGTCACTACAGTCATTGATTTGGTGGTGGACAGAGGACAATAACATTGTGTCCACTGGAACATGTCCTCTTAGATATTCTGCTAGTGACTGATCACAGCTGTGGACTTTAGTTCCACTTGGGATGAAAACTGCTGTTCTGCAGAGAAACGTGGAAAAGATGTTTTTTATTCTGATGAGAAGTTGATTGAAGAGAATTTAATGATTTCTAGAACCTATTAGTGCAGTACAGAGCCAGCATGATTTATAAAGCTCTTCTCACTAAAATGTATTTTTAATGTTAATGTTTGATATAATGTAGTTTCTTAATGTATTTGTGTCCAGGTTTTTATTTTAGACAGTAAGCTCATGTGTAAAGGGCTCTGGCTGCCCTGAAGCAGATAAAAGACTTGAGACAGACAGACAGGATTCATTTTAAATGTTCTACATGAGTAAGTCTTATATTCTAAACAGAAATATTAATGTCAAGCATCCTATTTTCTACCTTTGACAAAAGCTGTGTTTACTTTACACAAAGCTGTAACCAGCAGTAAAGAACACAGACTAAACTGGTTGAATTGGCCTCGATTAAGAAAAGACTTCAGTAATTTCTTTGAGTCGTGCGTGTTGTTTTAAATTAATCCCAGTTAATTCCAGTTAATCCCTCCTGACAGCAGAGGAACAAGGATCAGAGATTTTTGAATCCATATACAGCAGAGCAGGTTCCCATGTTGATGATTTCTGATTTGAAATGATTTTTAGCATTTGAATCCATCTTTCTTTATGCACAACTTCAAATGTTCATCAACACATGTGGATGAAACCTAACTGTCATCAGATATTCTGAACATTATCTTCATAAGTGTAGATCAGTGTAGTTGTAGATGTATTCTGCTGAGTCATTTATGTCCTGGAAACACACGAGTTGTTAAACATCAGAAGATATTTTCATGTTTGAAATGAACATGTTGAACACGTGTTCATTGGCTCTTCATTGTCTGATAACTTCTCTTTGAATCAGTGATCATTTTCATTCCTGACCACATCAACGTCAGTCCTCCTGAAATCTTCTCTCCATCTTTCTCCTGTAAACCTTCCTGTTCTTTCTTAGGTTGACTTTAAACTCTGTCAGCACACTGCACAATAACTTCTCATCTTTCTCCCTAAAAGTAAATGTAACATGGAAATTTAGTAGAAAAAAAATTCAACATTAAGTAAATTAAAGTATTCTGGTTGGACAGTAAAAAAAAAAAAAAAGACCAAAAGAAAACCAACTATTTGTAACAAAAACATGTATGACAGATTAAAATGATTTTGATTTGTAATAAGACTCTAAAGAGATCCTGAAGAGAGACGTGAAAACACCACATGAAGATTTACTTGTTACTGGCATCTCTGTGACACAGGTAAAACCTAAAGACGTTAGAAAACTGAAAAATACACAAAATCTTAATCTCTTTTCATACTGTCAAAGTTGATTTTGGCTTTAGAACAGTTCACACAGTGAAAACAAAACAAGAATGCATACGTCTAAATGTATACACTGACATAATAATCCTGTGGTGGAAATAACACCCTGAAGACTCATAAATCCAGTTTTAATGGTTAACTTGTGATTGCGTCATTGATTCTCTCCAGCAGGATGTTGGCTGAGTACAGCAGGAAATAATCCTAATATTTGTTTTTTAGTTTGATAGATATAAGTTTAAGTGGATGTAAAAGTAGAAATTATGTTTTTCACACTATTCTTTAACACTGGTAGCAAATTATCCACCTACCTGAGAATGAAACCAGCTGCTAAAGATACTCAACATTTCCCAGTATTTGGCTCATAGAATTGAACGGTGCAAATCTGTAAAGGCTTCTGTTTGATATAAACATGGATGCAGCTCAGAAGAATAACAAGGTTTACATTTAGCTGTGAGTTTCTGTCTTCCTGGTAGCAAGCAGACACCCATCAGGATGTTTCTGATTTTCCTAATACTATGCAGGTGAAAAAAAAAACAACCTGATTTTGTGACCTGTTTTAGATGAGAGTTAGAAGACAAGAGAAGTCATCAGAACTGGCACCTAGATTCCTAATAGTAGAGCCAGAGGAAAAGGAAATGTAATCTGTTGTAGTGATACATCTTCAGATGTATAGCTAGGGCACATCATCAGTGATGCTACCTGAGGTCATCGGGTGTTTCAGGTAATTCGAACATCACACACCCTCACTCAGGCGACCAAGCTGAGGTTGATCAGGCCTCAGGTTGTGCGCTAGCAGCATTAGACCACGGATCCCCTCTCTTGATCCAGAGCCACTTACAGGCTTTCTCTGCTGCCACTGTGTTGTTAAAAATGGCCCTCCTCCTTCTTGCTGCCGTGATGCCAAGTGCAGTTATAGACTCTGCACAGAGATTGTCCAGCAAAGCCTCTGCACCCCACCTCCACGGCAAGCACCTAGCCTTCCAGCCTTGCCTGTGGCAGTCGCTAACCAGGCTGTCATACTTTCCCCTCTTCCGCTCAAAGGCCTCTTCCATGCGCTCCTCCCATGGCACAGTGAGCTCCAGCATGACGACACTCTTTGTTGGCTTCTGACACCAACACAATGTCAGGTCTGAGGGTGGTCTGAGCAACATGTTGGGGGAACTTGAGTTGGCTGCCCAAATCCACTGACAGCTACCAGTCCTGTGCAGTGTTAAGAAGCCCTGGTGTTGCTCTTGATATTACTGGCTTCTCTCCAGCTCTGATGAAGTTGATGGAATTCTTCATAGGCTTTGACCTTCGACAGCTGGCAGTACCACTGCAGATGCCTCTGCGATGGTCTTGAGCACCTAATCGTGACGCCATCAGTATCTGCCTTCCCCCAGAGCTTTTGGACAGCAACTTAGTTTGTGCTCAAGGGTCGCCTTCCTTTGGCAAAGGGGGCAAGCTGGAGTATCAATCAGGTTGGATGGTCTGGGGAGTCCATCGTAGACAGCCTGGACCAAGAACTTGATGCGGTGTGGTTCTGCCCACCATAGCTCAGCCGACGAGATCTTCCTCTCCGCAACTTGCTCCCATCTTGTCCAGGTGCCTTGCTGTCTCATCCCCACTGCTCTGCTAGACCTCTCTTCCTCCACTGCTGCTCTCACCTCCTCTTGGACTAGTTGCCTCCGCTCCGGTCCCAGGGCCTCATCAAACCTGATGAATAGGGTGCTTCCTAGTCCAGCCCTGCCTCTGGACATTGTTCCCACCAGGACTCTATGGCATAGTCGAGACTCTGGCTGCTCCACTGCAGTCTCTGCTCTCCATTTCCTGCCAGTCTTCACTGCTACTCCTGCCCCGGAAACTTTTGGGTCTGCTGACTCGCAGAATTGCAACACCTCCCTCGCACGCAACACCTGAACTCCTTCTTGATGGATTTCAGGGGGAGCGTCAGTTTGCAGGTGTTTCCATAGAGGGCGATGTTGCTCAAACTCCTTGGCAATCCTAACCATCTTCTCAAGTAGCGACTGACTCTCCTTTCCATATCTGACATGTTGGTGATTGGAAACTCATATAGGAGCAGAGGTCACAGTATCCTTGGCAGAATCCCGTGCTGATAAATTCATGCCTTGAATTTTCCTGGAAGGCCAGTCTTGTCCACACTCTTCAACCATCCGTCTAGCTCCTCGCAGGTGTTCTTGATGGAGGCCTTGTCCCTGAGGCTGCTGTCAAAGAACTTTCCCAAGCTCTTAATCGACTTCTCAGAGATGGCCGGGATTGGTGTTCCTGCGATAGAGAAGCGGAACTTCTCTTCCACTCTGCCGTTCTTCAATACCAAAGATCTTGATTTGGCTGATCTAAATTATTTGTGCAGCTCAAAAATGCCTCTCAGAGGTACAATAACTGTAGTTTAACAGGAAATTAATAGTCATTCAGGTCTTCACATCTTCAATGCATGTATCTAGTAAGGCTGAGTCAGCCTCATTAGATGCCAGTGCTGAAAGGAACATAGACTGCATATCTGGATTATACCAGGGTGCAGACCTTCTAGGATTAACCAACTTTCTTTTCAGAGGATCAACAGAATCCAGAGTTAAACACAGGAACACTGTAGAGCATCTGCAAGACTATCAATGCATGAGGGATCCAGATCCTCAGAGCTGTCCATAGCAGCATGAATAGGAGAGAAGTGTCCAAACAGAGCAGGAATTTGCTCCTTGAACTTAATGGCAGAACTCTTAGAAATCAGAAATCAGAAATCAACATGTTTTGATGGAGTTCTTTGGTCTTCTTCAGAATCTGGATCCAGTTTCTGAAGAAGACAGAAGAATTCTGTAGAAACATGTCAAAGGCATGTTAAAAATTGACTTGCCTGATAAGAGGCATAATGAACTTAATAGAACTAGAACTGGCAGAAAGGTTTCTACTGTGGCGTATTGTTTTATCAGACGGTATCAGATGGTATCAATATTACAAGTAAACTGGAAAGAAGTTAAAGATTGGTCAGTTTGGTAAGATTGTAAAGTACTTGACTTTAATTCCATCACTTAGAACCAAGTCCAGTATGTGGCTGCAGCGGTGAGTGGGTCCCTTCTGAATGACTGAGTCAACTAGCAGTAAAACTAGAGCTAAGACTGTCCCTCTGCACATCCACATGGATGTTAAATCACCAACTATGATGACCTCATCTGCCTGGAGAACTAGAACAGATATGAGGTCACAGATTAACGTTTCATTTGTAATAAATGAGGTTTCTGTCTCAATATCTTTTGTCATTTGTGACTCTTCGGAAACTTAAATTATTCTGGTTGGACAGTAAAAAACACACACGATGGATTAAAATGGTTTTGATTTGTAAAAAATATTATGAGACTTGATAAAAATCTAAACAGAAACAAGAGGTGGTGTTTCGTGTTTCTGAAGAGAGACGTGAAAACACCACATGAAGATTTATGTATTTACACGTCAAAGTTCCTGACATCTCTGTTACACATGTAAAAACTAAAACTGATAGAAAACTGAAAAATACACAGGAGTTCAGCAACGTTCTTTCTGACTATAAATGTTGAGCAGTTCACACACTGAAAAGATACAAGAATAAGAACTTCGACCAAGTTATCGGCAGTATTATTAATTTATTAAACTCATTTAAACTAAAACAGAGCAGCACTCTACAGCTGATTCAATGATCCTGTAGAGGTAATGACACCATGAAGACTCATAAATCCAGTTTTAATGGTTAACTCGTGATTGCGTCATTCATTCTCTCCAGCAGGATGTTGGCTGAGTACAGCAGGAAGTAATCCTGATATTTGATTCTGGTTAGAGATTAAAATAGATGTGAAAGCAGCAATGAAGCTTTTCTCACTGAGCTTCAGCCCTGGATACACACCACCAGCATTTGTTTTCTAATATTGAATGAAACTCTGCAGTTCACAAAAGAAGGAGAGCTGCTGTTTGATTTAAACTTGACTAAAGCACAGATGTGGCAGCATGATGTGGTTTATATTTATTAGGAGTCTCTCATCGAGCAGCAAAACCAGCAAGAACGTACCAAACTGCTGCTTTGATGATGGACTCCTTCATTTGCATCGAGATCTTCTTGAACTTCATTTTGGTAACTGCAGTCAAACTGCTGACAAACACCAACTCAGCACCTGATACAAACTCCAGACATTTTATCTGCCTCATGTTTCTAGAAGAAACGTAGAAATAAACCATTCCTGGACTGGTTTCACTCCACTGTCCAAACACTTCTGGATCTAAGTTCATGTGAAGAAGCTGAAACAGGAGCGACGTTGTGACTCCTCTTGGTTTGATTAAAGGTCTGGCAGCTGAGTTCTGTTCATACTGAAGTCCATCAACTCATGTTATTGTTAATTCACTTCTGTTTACTTTTTACAAAATCATCTCCAGTCTCTCTACACGGAGAGAAATTCAAAGTTACATGGAGTTCGCCTCATTTTTCTTCATTTGAGGTCTGAGACAAATATTTAGGAACCTATTATTAGTTGTGAAAAACTATTTCTACTCTCCACTTATTAACCCAGATTTTTTTAAATATGAAAAATACCTCTATATATTTAGTAAATATTCATGAATTAAATAAATACTCTTTTACTATTGAGTTAAAAGTGTTTTCAGAGGTTCATGAATTGTTATATTTTAATAATGATTTTGTATTTAAAGCACCTCCTCACTGCTGAGAAAATAAAACCTTTATAATAGCTGTGAGATCAGCTATGATAAACTGGATATTATCAACATCAGAGTCTTTGTTTTTGAGGTTGTTTTATTTTGAAAATATTAGAGTTTCTGTAACACACTTTATTTTTTAATCTTTTTAGCATCAGCTTCAGAGTCGACCAGTGAATCATCTGTACTGGTTGGAGTCATCATTGGCCTGATCAGTCTTGTTGTTGCTGTAGTTGGAGTAGCAGCTTACTTCTTGTGCAAAAGGAGAAGTAAGTTTTATTTCTTCATTATTATTTATTATTATTATTATTATTCTCTATACATCAACACAACTTTATAATACTTTTATTTTTACTGTAAAACATTGTTATACTTTGATACTAATCTACAGTATATATTTATCTTCAGACGTAAATCATGTTGGTCTTTATTCCAGATTAAGATCAAGTTAATTTCTAAATATTTGACATCATATAGATTTCTTCTCTGCAGGTTCTTCTGTTGTGTGACTGCTGAAACCAGATCAGGATCCTCACCAACCTTTACACACATGACCTTTGACCCTGAATTCTATGTGCTTTTCTACTGATGGTGTTGCCATGTGCTCGGGGGTCAAGCTCTGGGTTTCTAAAGCGCCTAGAGATGACTTCTAACCCTTTACTGTTGAGATGACTTTAGTCACAGATGTTGGTTAGAGACGGTGGAGACTTTGATTGATGTCTTTAGATGGATCAGTGACAGAAGGACAGCAGGTATATCAGGTAAATACATATTCCAGTTCTGATCAGACCTGCATGTTAACAGCTCAGCCCCTCGTATTTCTGTAAATCAAATTATGCAAACTCATCGTGCACTTGGAGTTACAGCTTTATATAATAGCTTTACATTTTCCAGTGATCGTGAACTGCTGACAGCTTTTGGAGCAATTCAGTCATTAACTGATGTAAAAATAGACATAAATGTGACTTCTGTTGGACATTTTCTGAAGAAAGTCATCATTTGCCAGTGTTTTATATTTTACTTTTTAAGCCCAGACGTTGTTAAATGTGCCGCTCATGTGTGTCATCTGTGAAGTGCTTCTTCTGAGACCTGAGTTTTGTTCAGTTTCTACCCTCAGATGCACATAAATGACATCATCTGTCTTTTGTTCCAGTTTTTCTCAGCTGATTTAAAAAGTCAGATATTGTGTTGGAGTTTTGTTTCATACTAATTTTCATTAATGTTTTTAAAGACATCTGTTTGAGCTGTAAACATTAAATATGCTTTTGTGGCTGAGTTAACTGAAATAGAATGTGGAGTTTATTAGATGTGTCATAAAATAAATGTACAGCATTCAGATGTCACCAGTTGATGTGACATTGTCAGTTATCACAGAGAGTTTGACTGATAAAACAGATAATTAAAACACTTTAAAGTCTGTTTTTATGATTACTAGTATGATTATTTCTAGTGGTAGAAGTTCTTTCAGGTTCTGGCTGTTTTTGAAGTTGCAGGTATCTTACCTGCTAACTCAGCTGTGATTGGTTACATGTCCTGGTCTTCCTCTGCCCCCTCTGAGGTCTGGGTCCTGGTTTTCTGCTCATCATCCTGCCCAGTCTGTGGCTGATGCTTCTGACACTGAGCAGTTGGCTACTTGTCAAACGTTTCAGGCCATTTTCTGTGGGTTTTTTTTTTTGCATTACACTTTGTAATTGTGTTGTTGTTCATTGAATTGTTTTGGTTCCTATTTTTTTATTACTTTATTGGCCAAGTTGTACTTGTGTTTTGTCTTTTTGTTTTGTTTTAAAGTTCATTTTCATACCTACTGTTGCCAAATTTTATTTCTAGTTTTCACTGTTCAACTCATACAATAATTTTTTCTTTTAAGTGATTCCATCTGGTTTATTGATGTTTCTGACATGTTCCCCTGACTGAGCTGGGTTGTAACACTACTTACATACTTTGGTTAAAATGTGTATCACAGTATGACGTCATTTCAGTGGTGATTTCTCTAAGACTGCAAGACTGTCCGCCACCATCAAGTACCGCATCACAGAAGGAAAGGAGAGAGGACGACCAAAAACAAACTCCTGTCATTCACATTCATGTCTGAATAAATAAATTGACTAATTTTATGACCTAAGCTGACAATGAGCTTCCCTTCTTTGAAAGACTAGTGGCCCCCACTGGTTAATTTTTGTAATCAGAAGCTAATCATTTAGAAGTCTATTTCTTTTAATATATGTGGCGGTTTTGTATAATTGGATTAATTCAGATTAACTCATTTTGTTAATGCTTAATAAGTGGCACAGCTGATATTTATTTCTGCAGGGTTAGATTTAGTAGTTACAAGAATTGAAATAATTATTGTTAGAGTGGTGCAGGACATGGATGAGAGCTGTAGACTGGTCAGATGTGCTGAAGGTGTGACAGAGGAGTTCAAGGTGGAGGTGGGACTGCATCAAGGATCAGCTCTGAGCTCCTTCTTGTTGCTATGGTGATGGATGGCTGACAGATGAGGCCAGACAGGAGTCTATGGACTGATGTTTGCAGATGATGTGATCTGCAGTGAGAGCAGGTGAAAGAACATCTAGAGAGGTGGAGGTATGAACTGGAAAGGAGAGGAATTTATTTATTGATTTATTTTAATTTATTTGGATCCCCATTAGCAGCTGTACTGCAGCCGCTAATCTTCCTGGGGTCCACACATAAAATCAAACAAAAAACAAGAAGGAGAAGAAAAAAAAAGAAGCAGAAAATGGAGTCTTGTTACAACCCACCCACCTATTATCCTCAC
>JBAMYA010065563.1:0-26713 GCA_037176975.1 Arrhamphus sclerolepis
TAAATAAATCCTAAGAAAATGTCGTGTGTGTCTATATATATATATGTATGTATATATATATATATATATATGTGTGTGTGTGTATATATATGTATGTATGTATATGTGTATTTTTTGGATATAAATGTTTGACACAACTGAAATGTTCCTTTACAAGTCACTGAAGTACAATTTGAGGTTAATTAATGACGTTTCAACCAAACGTCCACTAGATGTCAGCGGCGCTCCAGTCCAGTTCATTTGTTTAACTTTCACTTTGAAAACATGAACCAGCTTTAATTACAGCTAACAAATGTGTTTGGTAGGAGGCACTCCTTACTGGGAAAACTGAAAGTGAAAATGCCCAAAAAATATATATCTATGTGGGATTTTTGGGGGATGATAATCCTTATCTAATTGTATCAAGTTAAATTAGGACACTCTGGAAAATGGTGCTTTCATCTTCAAAATAAAACTGAATTTGCAAATAAAAGTGACGACAAACTTGGAACGCCAGTGTTAAGACTTCAATATCTGTAACTAGCATATGGTAACTTTATGACAGTCTCTGTGTAATTGCAGTAATTATAAATTTTGATGTCAAGGTAATAAGTAATGATAAAACATGACTCCTACATAAATACGGCCTTAGAACCAGCTGTGGTTAAATTCAATTTAACCACAGCTGGTTGGAGCAGAAGAAAATGGCTTCTGCTTTGTTACTGATACCTTTTTAAGGTTAACTCAATTTCTGTTTCACTTTTGTCGTTTAAATGCAAATATTTTCTAAATAAATTCATCTAGACATTGATTATTATTAAGGAAACGAGAGGCACAGTGTATTTGTCAGTCTTAGACCTACTTTTCCCTTCAGAACTGTCTTCATTCTTGATGTTACAGATTCAACAAGGTGGTCCATATTGACATGGTAACATCAGCAGTTGCTTCACTTCCATGATGAGAATCTCCTGTTCCTCCACATCACAAAGCTGCTCTACTGGACTGAGATCTGGTGGAGGATTTTAGTGGTTTTGACTCCATCTACACTTGCGCACAATGCACTAGGTTGCTGCCTTGTGGTTGGTTAGTTAGCTCAGTGTTTTTCAACCCTGGTCCTCAAGGCACACTGTCCTGCATGTTTTAGATGTTTCCCTGCACAGTCACATTTGATTTTGGATGTCCATCAGCTTGTCTTTAAGGTCTATACAAGTCTGTCCATGAGCCACTAATTAGAACCAGGTGTGTTTGAGGAGGGAAACATCAAAAACATGCAGGACAGTGTACCTTGAGGACCAGGGTTGAAAAACACTGAGTTAGCTGTTTGTGTTAACAAGCAACTGAACAGCCAATTTAAGAAGCAATGAAGTGCCTATGTGTAATAATTATATTCGCATTTACTTTGAAATGCATGACCGGAAATCGTGTGATGCTCTCTAACTTGACGGCAGCTGGATCTTCCTGAAGGCGAGGCTCTCAGTTGTGTTTGTCGAGCCAAAGGAGGTTATTTATGATTATAAAACAGAAGAAAAAAGCAGAAGGAGGAACATTTAAGAGCCAGAAGAGGACTTTTTCCTTTCCCCCCTTTTTTTATTACTAGAAACTTGACTTGTAGAAGTCAGCAGGTGAGTGAAACAAAGCGGTGAGTTCAGTTATTTTCTTCTTTGTCTGCTTTTTTCTGCTCGAAAATAGAGAAATGACCAGAACTTGAGTTTCTCTCCGTTAAACTAATGCGACACTTAAAAGAAAAAAAATACTCTGCTTTCTTTTGTTCAAATATTTAATAATTTCAAAATGTTTCATTTCCTCCCCGTTATTTATTTATTGTTCTTACATTAACACCAAAAGAAGCGCTATTAATTCTTCAGAAGTCAACTCTTCTTTTGGTTTTCGTATATTTTAAGAGCTTTCTATTTGCAGAACTACTCTAAAAGACATAACAGACATACTTCATCATGGAAATACTGTCAGGATGTTACTAAAAATAGCATGAAGATATAAATAATCTTGTTGAGATGCAGCAGGAGTAGTAAAATGATAAAATCATCATCATAATAGTGTGATATATGTTAGAGTAATCATTTGCAATAAAATGATCAAAAAGAGGAAATTGTTGCATAAACCACAAACTAAATATTGTACATTCAAAAAGTGTCATTAAATGATCAATATAAAGGAAACTAATGATGGAAAAGACAGCCGGAGAGAAATTTCTAAACTTCCCCCTTTAAATGTTCACTTTAAACATGAATGAGGAGCAGAAAGTGGACTGAGATGGTCTGCTCCATCCTGTTTCCTGCTACGCATTTTCCTCCAACATCAGCAGCTCCAGCACAGACCAGGCTGCTGCAAGGCATGATGGGAAGCCGACTCTGGGAAGAGTCCAAAATGTTACACATATAGGGGTGAAACTAAATATCATCAAGCACTGGGAGTTTGATAAATACTAAAAAAGAATTTGAAAAAAGTCTCATAAGCTGATCTTCAGGCTGTTTTCAGATCCTTCATGAAACTACAACTTGGTTTCTCTCTGCTGCTCTCACACAAATCTGTTTGCTTCATTTTATATTTTTTTGCACAAAAATCCCTGAGCAGAGGTAGAAACAGAAAAATCTGGAGAGCTGGGACGGTGACAGAAACAGAGGCTTCAGTTTGTGAGAATGTTTTCCTTCACAACGAAAAGCAGAGTCGATTATTCTGAGTTCTTTTCCACACAAATGGATTTTGAGTTTTGTAAAATAAAACGGGGTCACGTCTCTTTGTCTTGTTGAGTAATTCACTGCAGGACTTTGTCCTGGAGAGACGTGTGGTCCTCCTGGAGGAGCGCGATGCTTCTGTAATCTCAGACGTTGTGGTGCGTTTACAGGCCTCAGAGGGTCAGTGAGATGAAATGTTTGTATCATGTTTCCATTTTTTTTAAAGTTAATTTTGCAATTCTGAAATAAGAAGTAGCTTCTAACTTGAGTGTCTGTTTCAGGTAACAAACGCTTTTGTTGCTAAATAATGATCATAAATGGGTTAGACAGATTGCCCTGTTTTAAACTGGTTTTAAATGGTCTCCCCCTTCATTCTCTGTAAACGGAGCATCTCTTTGTTGTCCGCTGACTGTTGCCGACCCAGTTTATGTTGCCAACTTGTCGCTCTTTTTCCCTCCTCCTTCTCTTTTTGCCTTTTATCTAGTTTTCGTGAGGGTGTGGGCTGTAAAGGTAGAGGCTGACCAGCAGCACATGTCGATCAGACTCTAACCACGGCCGGCTGAAGGACAACCCCTGGAGAGTGTTAGACCTCCAGAGGTGCACCGTTCCTGGGTTGTTTTTTTTGTCGGTCCTGGTCTGTGGGTTTTGTGCCGTTTCCCCTTCATTAACTCCTTTTGACTCCTGGAATGTCACCACAGCTCCCTCCTGGGCCCCATCTTGTTTTTAATTTTCCTCTTTCACGCTGAAGTAACGATCAACTGTTTATTTTCTTTTTATACCTGACATGACATTTGGATAAGAATTTGTTGCAATGCTTTAGCTAAGCCTGAAAACACAGAAAAGCATGCTTTGTCCACTTGAAACACTGGGAGAGGTTTGCTAGGTGGCGTGCAAGGATGGTTGAACTGGTGGGGCTGTGTCTCGACCTACTTTTGAACATAAAGCATAAAAAAAAAAATTAATCCACTGGTCTTCACAGATGGGATGTCAATCACACATCATCCTCTACTCTACAGCCTGTCACAAAGCCATATTAGCAAATTTAAAATCCAGTGGCTAGTTTAAGTGACATGTATCGATTCAGTTAAACTGTTGCAGAACTGTTTATAGCTACATCGTCTCTGCATCGTGCTTTTAGGAATGAGTTAGGAAGGGGGTGTCTACTGTCACCGGACTGGACGTTGAAGAAACTCCAGAATAAAATGCTCCATCAGCTCCAACAGCTTCAGGTCAGCGCTGCTCCTGCTTCAGCAAGCTTGGCTGAAGTCCACTGCCCTCGTGAGGTTTGTAGTACCCACTCAGACGCCTCAGCTGTACAGGCACCCACACAGAACTGCTCTGATCTGTTCAGCCACAGTGATTTAAAGATTTAAAGAATCCTCCAGGTTGACACTGTGTGAAACTAGAGGGGAAATGTTGTGGACTTGTAAAGGACTGGGATCGGGTTTGAGCAAAAGCAACGAACGTGCTTTCTCTGTGTTGGGAGTCCAAAACTGGAAAAACCTTAAATGGCAATGATCCAAAAAGAGTTCTGGAGTTACGCTCAGGACTGTGCTGAAATTCAGCAGTGGTTAGCTGACAGAAACCACATGAGCCACGGCATAACCAGTGAACTGATTCGTTTGGTTTCTCAGTCAGCGTTGACGCAGGTTGTTTTACGTCGTGCAACAAGTGGTGCAAAACAACAGTTTCAAGAACTACAAAGTGAAATGGCGCCGGGCACTAATAATATACTCTCGCCACGTCCGGCGAGGTGGACAGTGTGCAGCGGTGCTGTGAAGTCTCTCCTGGACATTGATTTTAATGTTCTTTTATTAGTTTATAAATGTCTTCATGGTCTTGGGCCTTCTTATTTATCAGACCTCCTTTTTAAGTCTGAGCCCTCGTGGACCCTGAGGTCCTCAGGTACCGGCCTTTTGATTGTTCCTAAAATCAGGACTAAAACCTACCTGCCTTCATCATTACGGCCCCAGACTCTGGACCAGCCTACCTGAGGACCTCAGGACTGCAGGACTGCAGGACTGTTGACATTTTTAAAAAGAGGCTAAAGCCTATAGCTGAATATTATTTATTTTATTTATTTATTTATTACTCATTTATTTGAACTGTTATTTATTCTATTTTCTCACTTGTTTATTAGTTTATTTTAACATAGTAATTTAATTTTATAGTCATTCATTTCTTAGTTGCTCTTATTGGTTTTAAGTTTATTTGAAATTTTATCTACTTCTAACTCCAGTGTTCTCCTCATGGGGGTCCTCCACGTCCTCCACGTCCTCCACATCAGGAGCTGCACCTCCTGTGTCGTTGATCTTGGTGATTGTGGGTGGTGCAGCTCACGACGTGGACTGATCCACGAGATATCGTTTCCTCACCTGGTTCAGTGGTGCCAATGGAGGTGGAGGGAGGGGGGGGGGTTGCTATGTGTGCTGAGTTTGTGTGCGTTTTTTTTTTTGTTTTTGTTTTTTGCGGTTGTTGTTTTAATTGTTGTTTTTATTATGTAAAGCACTTTGTGTTACATTCGTATGGAAGCCCTAAACGGTCACACATGCATACATTTTATTTCTAACAGGGAAACTGTCAGTTTCACATCTTCCACTATGAAAATGATTTTCAGTTACCCAGCCTGCACATCCAGCTTGAAAGTTCAGGCTTTTGAAGGAGGCCTGATGACTGTTGGATCTGTGGGATCGATGGGATCTGTAGGATCTGTGGGATCGGTGGCACTGGTGATGAATGCAGCGCCTGCAGCTCAGTTCTGCTGCCTGAGGTGCATAAACCGTTGAAACTCTTTGACACCGTTCCTGTGTCAGCATCAAGTGCTGAGAGGTCGTTCTCCTCCATCCGTCGGATAAAAACAAGTATTTGAGACCAACTACAGCCAGCGGAGGATGCTTCAGCAGTTATGATGGAACTTTAACAGCATAACGACAGCTTTTCAGACGCTTTATAAGGCATAAACATTGTATGTGTAATGTGATGGACCCGACCTGTTGAAAAACCGTTTTGCAGTCAGTGGTGTTTGCTGATTTTACCTCAGATAAAAATGCTCAAACTTCGAATTTGAACCAGTGCAAAATGATGGTTCTGGAGGGCCTGATGAGGCTGGGTTTCAGTCAGCATCAAGTCGAGATCAGTCGTCTAAGAGCAACTTTTCAACTCCTGGTGTTTTCCAGAAATTGTCATTTTGTCTTTTAAAAAGGTAAATTTGGGCCTCACAGACCAGTTGGAGACATCAGTGTCATTATCCATCTTTTAAAAACAGTCTGGCTTTGAATATGTAGCAGCAAACATTTCCTGGAACCTTTTATCTTCAGATCGCATGTATTCAATGTTTTATTTCTGGACTGCGTCTTGATCCACCAAATAAACAAGAAGACCTGCAGAAACTGTGCTTATTCCACAAAAGCTCAAATAATCAATCCTATCTCACTCGGAGTTCCTTTTAAAGTCTCACGGCAAAGAAAAATGTCTTCATTTCACCACCTTTCCACAGGGGCGCCTCAGGTTTGGTGGACAGATAGAGCAGGGTGTCGTCTGCGTAACAGTGTTCTCAGTACCTTATTAGGCCGAAGCAGACAATCTCTAGTATGATGTTATGCAGCATTAATATGGTAATAATCAACACACATAAGAAAAATATATATGTATTTTTCTAACATGCGTCCTCTTGTTAACTTCCTAACGAGCTTGTGTCGTGTCCTAGCAGCACTGACTGATTTAACTGCACTTACGTTGTAATTTACTACCTTAGTGTGGCTTGACTGTATTTCCTCTGTAAGTTGCTCTGGATAAAAGAGTCTGCTAAATGTAAAAGAATAAGTCACAATTAATTGCTTATTCATCCAGTTTAAAAGGTTTTGTGAGTGGATTTAATCATTAGTGCCTTTCAGTTCTTGTTCAGTTAAAGAAAAGGAAGGTTTTTTTTAAATTTAGCTGAGGGGACACAGAGTTCCTCCCAGAGCGAACAGCTGATAAAGAGTTAACAGGAAACATGAGCTCAGAGTCACAGCTCGTCTGTTTTTCTCTGCTTCTCTTCTGCATTTGTTCTCAGGCTGCTGCTTCGCTGCTGCAGGATGTGAGATGAAATAAAACGACAAGAAAAACCCCACCACAACAGAAAAGACGTCCCAGAAAACCTCAAACTGAAACTGTTTAAAGGTAAGACTGTAAAATAAACTTTTCTAAGTATCCAGCTCTGCTTTGGTTTGGATTAGGTTTTACGTTTGCAGAGTCTGACTGCAGTTAATCTCTCGACTTCTCAGACTGGAGAGACTCTGATCAGCTCAGCGGGATTATCTGAGCTGACACTGAGGGGACGGTTTTTATTTAGATTCAAACACCACATCAATTAGCTAGCTGCTTCCCTTTATATTTAAGAAGATTTACACCTTTTAAGTTACACGTACTTGATGCTATTTTGCGTATCAACACCTGATAAATCTCATTTTATCCAATTTAAAACAAAGGAGCACGACCAAGTCTGGAACAGTTACCCAAGAAAGCAGCTTCCTTCTCCTTTTAAGAAAAAAAACAAACCAAAAAACAACTTAAAGTATGATCCAGTGAGCTCAGATGTGAGAGTGGGTCACTAAACAAAGAAGTCAGAGGTTTGAAAGTTTTATTTACTGACTAAGAAGCGTGCCCGTGTCGGGTTTGTGATGTCTCCCGCAGATCGACGGACGACGCGCTGAGGACAAGCATGGCTCTGTTCTTCTCTGGAGCCGTTACAAGTACGTCACCGTCCCACGCTGCAAAGATTTTACAACAGAAAGATGAAAATCTCAGTTTAAACTCAGGATTAACCTTTTTGTGACAAAAAGTTGAAATTATACAAAGTTTGCAGTTTCACAGCTGTTGTAATTTTATGTCCAAGTGTTGCAAAAAAGTTAATATTTTCCAACAAAAATCAAAATGAAGGTTTAAAAAAAGGCACAATTTTAACAATTGTGATTTTTAGTATAAAAGCATTGATTTTATGATTAAAAAAATGTTGTGAAATCTGAGACTTGCTGCCACATGCAGATGTGACACCAGCTCCTAAAACATCTGTATTCTTGAAAACATGAAGACGCTGTCACATCCCTGCAGCCGTGCTCGCTGCCAGCTCGAGCGTTTTGTCCTCAGGAATGTCCTCTGGCTCTTCACGCTGATAAAAGCTGTATCTGTTTAGAAACCCACTTCTGAACTTGACTCTGTGCTCTCTGACTAACTCTTGTTCAGGCTCTCCGATCAAACGAAGGCTGCGGAGCAATCACTCCTGCCAGAGGTAAGAAAAGATTAATAAGAATTAAAGCCTTAAATCCTTTCTATCTGCTTCTACCACTATAATCTGCTCCAAACTGGATGAATATGGGTGTTAGTGGTGGTTTGTTGTCATAGCAACAACAAATGAACAAGTATAGCTAATGGTATCTCGTTCACTTAAATGTAAAGGGAGTTAAAATGCTTCCAGTTGATATTTGAAAGAAAACATCAACAAAACACATCCAGTCAGGAACTCTCCCATACCTCCCCCTCCTCTAATTCCTCTACTTCCTGTGTGAGTGTGACCCCTCCCCCTGTCCTGATTGGTTGGACCATTGTTTGTTATGGTTTGGGGGGACAGAATAACGGATTCGGGGCTGCAGTTTATTCCTGAGATGATCAGCTGGCAGATAAAGAGGAGATGTTCTCTGAATTTGACTGAAGGGGACCAGATAGCTCAGTCAATCGTAATTAAATAGATGAATGAATGATATAAATTCTAGATAAAAATAAGTGCATAGCTACTTCAAAAGTAATGCTTTAGTAGTCATAAAGAACAGGCCGCTGCGTAGCCCGGTAGTTTCAGCAGGATCCACGTATGGAGGTTGCAGGTTCGACTCTCTACGCCACTTTCCTGTCAATGTACTATGAACAAAGGCCACTAGAGCCAAAAAAATGTGTGAAATGAAAAAAAAGGTAATGGCAAAGAATCACTTACCCTTCATTTAAATCCTGACATGTTAAAAACCTGAAGTAATATGATAAAATGAAATAATATGCTACTTTGAATCTGAATTTTATCAAACTCGAGCGAACAAACAGCTCATAACTGGAGATAGAAAATTCTACAAAACATCTGGATTTTAACTTCAGACTTGTAGCTCCAGACCATTTGTGTCAAAGTCGAGGCCCGTGGGCCAACTCCGGCCCACCACTTAATTTCATCTGACCCCCGAGAGCATCCAAAGACGATCATAAACTTCTAACTACAACATTTTCTAGGAAATTTCAATGAGACCGTCTGTTTGATTCAGTTCTGACATCAAAAAGTGGAATAACTGAGGTGGAGAGCAGCCGGTTGATGTCAGGATTTAGAAAACATTCTTTTTGTTAGGACAAAAGCTTAAAATCATGAAAAATGAGAGATTTTACATGTCATCATTTTGTCAAAATGTTGCAAAAATATTTTCCATCAGAAAAGTTAAAAGTTACAATTTTGTGACAAAATTTGCTTTTGGAATAAAAGTCAACTTTTTTTTGTGATTTTAGTGTAAAAGTATAAATTTTAAGATTCATTTTGCAATTTTTATGAAATTTGAGTTTTAATGACAAAATTGTGCTGCTTCTTTTTTTAAAAAAATAAAAAAGCGATATTGGAAAATTTACCATTTTACAACAAAATTGTCTTCTATTCTTTTATTAAATGAGAAGAATTTGTGATTTTTAGTACAAAAGCTTCAATTTTATGAGAAAAGTCTCACATCTTGTGAAATTCGAGATTTTATAACAAAAATTACATCCAGAAACTAGCAGGAAATCTGACAACATCGCTTGTGGAGAAAATAAAGAGTAACCGGCCCTTTAACGGTAACCATGGTGACGGTGGGGCCCAGGATGACACCCCTGCCCTCGACCTTCAGCTAACACTTTTTTTTTTTTTTTTTTTTTTACTTTTTTACTACTTCTGCCCATTTCTGCCCCGCAGCCTCGACCTGTCTCTCCTCTCCCCCGACTCCTCGTACGTCTGCCACTCCTCTGCGGACGGAGGCGGCCCCTGCTGCTACCGCCGCTCGCCGCGCCTCCTCACCAACGGCTACTACGCCGTGACGGAGGACAGCTTCTCCTGGGACGAGGACGGCAACGTGTCGCTGACGCCGTGTAAAACCAGCGTGTCCTACAAGGAGAACCTGGTCAGGTGAGTGATTTCCTGCATTCTGACACGCAAACGTGAGCCGATGCACAGGTGCGATGTGTTTAGTTTAACCTTGCAAAGAGTTAATCCAACAAAAACACTCTTCCCAGCAACACTGCTGCCTTTATGTGTGTAGAATACAGCGTAAACGGGGTGTTTGATCTACAAAATACAAACTTGACGTGAGAATGTGCGGTCCGTCACGCAAACTCTGACCGAAGCGTACGCCAGTTTTGGAGACTGGGGAAACTGGCGACACAGATGGTGAGGTGGGGAATTGAAGCTACGCATCATGACTCCTCTCAGACATTTAATTTTATTCCATATCAAACTATAATCATAGATGGACTTTAGCATCAGCTGTAAAAACCACAGTGTTAATTATGCTCGCGCTGGTGAGCCATAAGGACCTTTCAAATAAATAAAAAATAAGGTCTATAAACCAAGTTAAACCTCAAAAGTCCACACAATCTTTCATCAAAGTTTTGTCACAGTCACATTCCTCTCCCCGATGATCACCGGGGTAACGTGGACGGCAGATTAACACACAGATTGTAACAAGGTGTGAGACGCCGAGTGTCCAGCAGTGAGTGGCCGTTAGTTCACGTTCAGATATGCTCAACCTGGACCACCTTTGACGTAAATCGATGAAACCAACAGACACGAGGTCCATTAGAGCCGGAAGTTAGTGTGGAAACAGAGATTTGGGTCTCATGTGCCCACTTCCTCGCTTTTCTTGACGTCTTTCTGTCACTAGCAGAATAAAAGCAGTGCTGCATCCAACCTGTACGCAAGCTTCAGGGGAGCTCTGCATCCACACCTCCCTGCCGTCTTCTGTGGATTTGGTGTGAAAGACGCTTTAGAGGTTTTTTTTTCCCCTAAAAAGAGCTGTTTTTAATCCACATTTGCTGCACCAAATGTGAAACACGTGAAAACTCCAGCAGTCTTTTCATGAGCACGTTTTTACGGTGGTGAGGTCATCCTCAGCTGTCAGTCACAGCGAGCTGTGCTGCACATGTCAGGCAGCTTTAAAAGCTGTAAATTCTTCACGACTGACTTCAGCTGCCTTCAGGGGTTTCGGGGTGACGTCAGCGACCGCGGTTTCTAGGAGACCCTCGTGTTATTGAGCGTTTCACCGTAAACACGCAGCGTTTTCAGCGGTTCGTTTCATAACTGCTGAAGCTCAGAGGTTTTATGATCTGGTCCTGAAGAGTCAGAGCTCACCAAGATTTCAGAAGCCGTTAAAAGAGCTGAAGGTCTTAGCTGAATTAGTCTTAGCGAAAAACCTGTTTCCAGAAGAGTTGTCAATCCACATGTTCACTTTTGTTTCTCTGAAGAAGAAAATTGATAATAAATTCCTTAGTTACATTAGAAGAGTTGTTTTCTTGTTTTGAAACTTTGAATTAGTTGTGTAACTTCTTGCGGTCATAAGTTTTCATTTATTTCCTTTTTTTTTTTTTTATCAAGTTGTGATCATCTTTTGTGGTTTGTTGGTCGACTTCCAACACCTTAATGATGTTATATAACTTTGTTTTGTTTCCTGCAGTCAAACATTTACAAGTCCTCTGTGGTTGTATTGATCATGTTTGAATTTCTTTTCCCTCAGTTGTTGTCCTTGAAAGTCAAACTGGCATTAACGTTCAGAAATAATATTTGTAAATAATAATAATTCAAAAAAAAGAACCCGCACCGTCACCTCGAGACACAGACGGTAACACAGAAGTATAAAGCCGCTACGCAGCATCATAAACCAGGCTCTAGTCTTACGTATAATCTGGTGAGACCTGCAGAAACATCACGATGTGAACACGGAGGTCATTTTTCCTCCTCCAGGGTTTTCAGACGCAGGCGGAGGCCTCGCAGCTCTCTGGTTCGCCTGCTGAACGACGTCACAGAGAGCTGCCAGTCGTGGCTGGACGAGAAAGTCTTCAGGGGCGTGTTTAGAACAGGACACGTGCATAACCAGAAGCTGGACCTGGACCTGGACCTGGACCTGGACCTGGACCTGAACCAGGATGGAGATCTGGACTGGGCGAAGAGAAGCCAGGAGGGCCCTTCTCTGCTGGATGAGTCTCTGTGGTCTGGACTGAGCAGCACCGAGGTGGACGACAGTCGCAGCTTCATGTACGGTGAGTGAACCAAAGCTGGAAGGGAAGTCCTCTGCCTTTGGAAATGCTGCATAAGCAAACCTAAGAGAGAGAATGTCCACATTTATTTATAAGGACCTGCAAATCCTCTGCACTTCACAATAAAAGCTCTCAAATGTAATCCATCTTCAGCAGGAACCACTTTTATTGAAAAGTGTATTTTTCCTTTCAGACTCCACGGAGATCCTGCCTCCTCCTGACAAAGGAGCCCCACCCCCAGTCTTCATACAGGAGGAGATTTGCTCAGAGATCTGTCAATCAAAGCAGCGGTTCACCCAAACGCTGAGCGGACTCTCCGAGGTCCCGCCTCCTTCGCCTTTCTACGCCGGCTCCTGCTGCTGTCCGGCATCACCTGAGCCCACAGGTGAGTTGGAGGCTCCAGGTGATCCACATCTGCTTGGCTTGGTTCGCCTCACACTGGAGCACTGTAGATTCCCATCAGACCTGAACACAACACCAAGATATTCTTGTCTGAGGTGTCAAAATAAAAGCACGAGCACTTGTTTGTTTTTCAGGGCTAACGATGAAGGCCCTCCTGCTCCTCATCTTCGTCGTCTTCATCTTCACCGCTCTTTGCTCGGGGTGAGACTTTTTTTATTTGCAGACATCTGTTTTTAAAAGTGGAATGGTCTTATCGATGGTCGATGTAGCGTCAGAGTTCCTGTTGGCTGTCAGGAAATGTTTCAGCGAAGCTCAAAAGTGAGATGTTTGAACGCATAATGGCATTATTTATCTTATCTGTGTAAAATGCGTCTTTGGTTTCTCATGAGGTTTCAGTTTTTCATCTACAGTAGGGGCGTCACCAAGATTGTTTTCTTATCAGTTATCATTCTGTTAAATGACGACAAATGATAATACATTTTTCCATTTTAATTATTTACTACTTTTAAATGTGTGTGTGTGGGGGGGGGGGCTTCGAAACACGAAGCATAGCAGAAGCGTCGAGGTCATTATTTGGTTTATACAGGGAGGCAATATATTTAACATAAATTATATCTGACCAAAAAGAAAAACGAACAAAAGGCAGATTTTTAATATGTGAACTAGAAAGACTCGGTAACGGTCCATGTGCTGCTGTGATGCTCCATTTTGGTTTTACAGTGTGCAGAACACCACCTCATTAAGTTTCTCCTTTAAAACCTCTCAAATCCGGTTTTTGGAGGTAGAAGTTTCTTTCACTGCATGTACGCAACTTTTACTCGCCATCGCCAGCGCGTCGTGTGCATACGACGCATCGACGCATTCTGCTCAAGACAGCGTTTTTACGACGCATCAGTGCAGCCCTGATCTACAGATTGACAGCGTTAGTTCTAAAACACACAGAAACCTGCACCAAACCTCCACAATTCTGCTGAAACCTCATCCATATGTAGAAAACGTGTGTGCACATTCAAAGGAATGAAATCTCATCTGAGACAAAGAGGAAAATATCACATTCAGATGCTCTTATTTTGAAAACACATTTGCACACAGTTTCTGAACTGAAAAAAGTTGTTTTTTTGTTGTTTTTTTTTTTGTCATAAAATCTCAGATTTTGGAAAATTTACAACTTTTGTCGTAAAACTGAGGCTTTTTTTTAAACTAAAATCCTACAATTTTCTTGTATAATTCCAAATTCGAAAAAAATGACAAATTTCATTACATCTTTTCTTTCCCTTTTTAAAAGGCTAATTTTTCTTAAATTTTTCACAGAAATCGTGACCCTTTTATTGAATATTTTTATAAAAACATTTTCTCGTAAAATCACAAATAAAAGAAAAATCTTCAAATTTTGTCTTAAAATTGCAAATTTGTAAAAATGAAGGCTTTTGTTTCCAACAACCAAGACTTTTCATTGTATGGTCACAAATTGCTCAAAATTGTGACTTTTTTTTTTTTTTTGTTGGATAATATAAACGTTTTGAAAACATTTTGACACTAAATTACAACAGTTGTAAAATTTAAAATTTTGTATTATTTCACTTCTTTGTCCTAAAATCACTTTTTTTTTTTTTTATAAATTAAATTTTCACAAAAAAGATGAGTTTTGACAGAAATTTGCAACTTTTTGTTGTAAAATCTTTTGCAAATGTTTGCTAAATCCTGACTTTTTAACATAAATCAGCTTCTCTCCACGTCAGTTATTCCACTTTTTAAAGTCAGTGCTGGACATTGCCTCAGAAATGTTCTAGTTATAAGTATATGTCAGATATTGTCAGATAAAATGAAGTAATCGGCCACATTTGACCCGTGGACCTTGAGTTTATGACATGTGGTTTAGATAATACAGGATTTAACTTGACCACTAGTTTCCAACTGGAAGTGAAGTCAGTGCCTCATTTTCAGAAATTTGAGACCAAGGTGTTTTCATTTTGTTCATGTTGAATCATTCACCAGACTCCTCAAAGGAATTTCAGTGTAACAGGGCATCTTAACACACAAGCAGTGAGTTTCCAGCTTGTAAAAATCTAGAATATTGAAATGGTTTCCATGACTGACGTCAGAAGACCACATCTGTGGACGTCTGAGCTGTGTGTGACATCCAGGCTGGAGTGTGTGAAGTGTAACTTTATGGAGGCAGTGAGGTTTGCATCAGTGTCAGAATCACAAAGTGCACGTTTTTGAGAACGAACGTCTCCTCGCTGCAGGTGTGTGTGGTGGAGCGCAGCTGTTACGTCGACCGTGTTCGCAACGATCTCAGCATTCATGGGTGAGTATCTTTGGATGAGTTTTCTGTCTGATGAATGGCATTTAAATAATTTGTTTACAAGTTTAGTAATTATTGTTCATATGTACAAAAGAGGTGACTTTTACTTTTCAGAACAAGTAAATAAACTGACAGCTAAATGTTGAGTACAGTAGTTAAATGGTGAATATTATCACTTTATGGATAGACTGTATAGAAACTGGACAGTCCCTCTGTGACATCACCAATAGTTGAGGACTGTTGGAGCGCAGATCTAGCACTACCAGGACCCTCAATGAGCCAACGCTTGGCTAACTGGTGTGTTGACAGATGTCTCTCAGAGACCTGGATCTTGTGGAGCATTGATGCTAGCCAACGTTACCTTACATTCATTCTGGTCAAATCTGTCCATCAGTCTTAAAGCTCACGTCTCAGAGAACGTGGAACGTCAGCACTAGTCTGCTCAGTCTGTTCAGGTTCAGTACACACGGTAGACTGAGTTGGAAGGAAGTCGGGCATAAAAAGTTCAGTAAATTTTCAAAATAAAACGCCACCAGGAGCTGTGTCCATCGACTCAGAGGATTTTAGCAGCTCTAAAGTCTGACCAGTGCTTCTGCTCAGAGCTTTGATTGAGCACCACCAGGACCCTAGAAAGAGTCAACGCTCGGCTAATTCAGTGGAGCCTTATCGTCCCCATGGTGCTGTCAGGTCTGGGTCCCAGCATAGGTCTGGGTAAAGTTAGTCAATTTGAAGGGGGGGATGAAGATGACTGCTAAACTTCATCCTCAGACCCTCCCAGGCTGATGCTGGTGGTCATTAGTATGATTAACAGAACAGCCAAATGTTTTTTTTTTGTTTTTGTTTTTTTTTGTTTTGTTTTGTTTAGTTTCTTTTGGACCAGATTGTAAATATGTTTATTTCTGCCGTGAAGTTCTACATTTCAACACTGGGGTCAATGGAGAGCGACTCGCTTTTTGTCGCCCCCTAGTGGTCAGTGGAAGAACTGCAGTTTTCTTGACTTTCTGGTTTTCTTCAAGTTGAAACGTTGCCTGTTCTCGTCTCTTTCAGTCCTGACAAAGTCTGGACCGATGGGCGAGTGGAGGCGAGCGAAGACGGAGGTGAGTCTGAAGTACAACTCGTTTCACGTCTTTAACCTGCAGAGATCAATGGATCTGATCAGCTGATTCTCCGTTTCAGGACATCACATCAAGAAACGAGTGAACGACAAGGTCTGAGGATGTTTTCAGCATTTGTGACTGGAGGAAGAGGTCTGACGGGACTCAAATCAAGAAATATATTGATTATTATGTCACTTCCTGTTTGCGTGTAAGTTGCACTTAAAGGGCAATGGTGTTCAGAGCTCTGGAGGCATTTTATAGGGCGTTAAAATGCGTCAATCAAAGATGACGCATCACCAAAATAATGAGTGTCTTTTTACCAGTGCCACGTTTGGATTCTTCCTGATTAGAGATGCAGCGCCGTTGTTAAAATGCTGAAGGAGCTCAGAAACACGGTGACAGTTACTGTAGTTTAACAGCTAAGAGCTGAAAACCTTTCATTTTTAAATGTCGAATGTACCCAAGTGTCTCTTCTCTTGTTCGTGCTTGAACTTGGCTGTTTTGAGCTGTCCAAAGTGACCAAACAGACTTTCAGAGTCAGGAAAACAATTCCAACCTTAAAGGGCAAAAAGAAGTGAGGCGCACTTCTTCTGAAAGAAAAAAAAAAGAGCCGTTACTTTTTATAAAAAAACAAAACAAAAAAACAAATGCACAAAAACCAGGTGGAATTTTTAACCGCAGAAGATAAAAGTGCAGTGGTTTCTTTCAAAATAAAAGAACCACAAACGCACACAAATTACTTCTACATTAGAGCTGCACCATCCTCACTCTTATTGTGAAGTCCCGCTTCACAGTAATGTTGCTGATGTCATATGATTGACAGCTGAGTGGGTGGGGCCACATTCTCAGGTTACATGCGTGCTATTCTCATCTAATTGAGTGCAACTTTACAATAACTGACGTAATACATGAAAGTATTCACCAGCTTTTCTTTATGAGACTATTAGTCCTGAGATCGATCAGACTGAAGGAAAGAACATTACAGCTCATTCCAGACTGGGAAAACTGGATGAGCTCTGGAGCTGTGAAGGGCCTCTACACCATCCAGCACTATCAATGATCAATAATCAATAATGATACAGGGTAGTGTGAAGCCAAACACTGAACAGACCTGCTTCACACGAACACGGCGTTGACGTCGTATTTGCTCATTCAATCAAAGATGAAGCTGCAGGAATGAACGTGCACATGAGAACTCAGCTTCTCATCAGTCATTGATTAGCTCCGCCTCCTCCTAATAAGTTTTATGTGATTAGATTCATGCCATAATGCGACAAGTGTCTCCTCTCCTGTGTTCAGTTGTTTACGCTTTCACTGCTTCATTTTTCTAAGGTGATGTCATCTGTTACCAAAATGAATTGCGTGCATTTTGTCTGGTCCGTTGCTTTCGTCAAAAGTTGAGAAACTTTCAGCATCAACACATGCATCAGCCAATCAGGTTGCAGCTAGGCAGAAAGTGCTAGCCAAGCTCTGACTCAAGGCGCAGTTATTGTTCTCCGACTCCGTCAGTCCATAGACATGCATTCGTATCGAAGGAGACATGGACGCTTCAGACTTCTCCGTTTCTTCTGAGTGTTGCAAAGCAGTTCACCACCTGGACACTAGGTGGCATAGCATATTTTTTGGAGACCATCCTGCTATCCCATGACGTCTGTCGTCTTAGATTGTTCATTTACCTCAGTCTGGAAGTCTTCCATAAGGAAGTATGGAGACCGACAGAGGGGGAGTCATGATGGGGCTGGAACTACTGCTCCATGCTCAAACTCTGCTGGTCGCACTCTCAACGCTTTTAAAATGTCAGTGTCGTTGTGAAATGAGGAAACTGGAAGACTGAGATTCCAGAAATGATCTAGTTAGCTGACCAATCACAGACTTGTGCTATTGGTTGGGTCTCCATCGCTTTTGACAGATAAATATTGGTGAGGGAACCTTCACCTGCTGGAGAGGGTTTGCAACATCAGAGGGGACATATCAACTGATACGGAGAAGTATAAATTAAGCTTGATAATTGATTAATTACAACTGAATCTGGTACAGCTAGATTCTAGCACCCTCGTTTGGTTGGCCGCCAATATTAGAAGCAACAGGACTGAAAGAACTTCGAGAACTAAACAGAATGTCTGACTTATTCAGTGTTGTAAGTTATGTTTGCATTTCCTTTTCTTTAACTCACCAGCTCTGATTTTGTTCTTGTATGAGTTCGTTAAAGAGGAAGCGTGTAAGCGGAGAACAGAAGGGGTCCTAGGAAAGATCCCTGAGGCACACCACAGGTAGAGCTGAATGATGGAGGTGGTAAATTTAGTCAGAGCAATGGAAAAAGCTCTGCTCGAGAGGTGAAAGGGTCATAAATGAGGAGCAGAAATGTTTCTGGAATTATGACAAATTTAATCTTGACACATCTTATTCTCTGTGAAGATTCACACATTTCAAGCTGTTATTGTCATTTCTTTTTCTTCGTAAGAGCAATAATAAGCCTCAATGAGCCAGGAGAATGTCTTTGTAGTTGTGACAAATATGCTCTTTTGGCATCTGTTGAAGGGGAAAAAAAGACTTCACAGAAAAAGGAAGTGTAGCCAGAAGTGCAGAAATCAGTACTGTACAAGTTTATGAGGATTTGACTTTATAAAGTTTTTGTTTTCATGTTTGGGGCTCAAACTATGCCAAGACTTTACAAACGAGATGAGCTGTGCTCCGGTTTCACTGACGGCACAGCTCAGCTCTTCCTCTGTGTTTTTGTATAGATATATATTTAAATTTAAAGAAGAAAACAAGAAAAAAAAGTGGATTTCTAGCAGAAAACTCTTAATTCTTCATGTTCCAGATTTTCTAAATCCTCAAGATAAAGTTATGATCATGCTACATTTAGAGCATTTAGGTCACATGCAATTTAACTTAATGACTATTTTCTGACTTCTAAAATACGGCCAGAAAACTGAAAGCTGATGCTGAAGGTTTTTGGAACCGAAGCTTCTTCTTTTTAAAAAAAAAATTAAAATTAAGACATTAGCACAAATTAACAACACTTGTACTACCTCTTATCAGATTTGAGGCATGAAGGATTAAAAGACCAATTTAACTTTAAAGTGCCAAATATGTTTCAATAAATTGAGTAAATATTGTATGCATGTGCTCTTAAATGAGCAAAAGTCTCACAACTGTGTATTTTTAATACTTCTGTGCTTGATTTTGTGTTTAAAGCTGCACCTGTTAACATTTATTAACCATTGATGAGCAAAGAGTCTGTGTAATGTTTGTATAGCATCATGTTAAAGCCACCTTATGTAGCAATACCACTTCTGACCACATGGGGGCCTAGATATCTGCAGCGCTGACAGTACTGTTGCATCGCTTAAAGCCACTTTGTCCCTCTAGAGGTCTACTTTGGTGTATTACGCCAGGCTTTGACACATGAGTTTTCCAGTGATGTGCTGCCCTCGTGTGGTCAGAAATGGTATTTCTACAGAGTACTGCAACGTCAATGTGTTGAGAATCAAAACCCAGAATCTGTAACGAAGAAATCAAAATCTATAACATGAGAATTCAATCATTTTCTTCAGTTACACTTTTATTTTCTTCTATCAGTCGACATGTAAAGTGTCATTTATACTCAGAATTGATAGAAGTGTATCTGTCTATAGGGTGTTCCTAATTCGCATCATAACTGACGTCATTTCGGATGACAAGCAAACCGCTGTGGACATACTTTTTCTGCAAACATCAATTTGTTACTCCTCCCAGAGTCAAATTAATAGCTACGATGGTGAACTTTTGTGCTGTTATTAGTTGTGGGATGTGATCGGATTGTGATAGCGGCCGGTTTTTCTCCTGAATACCAACCGTTTATCACACACCAAGGACTTGAGAGCAACGAGAAGAGCAGCTGGTTCTCTCGTATTTCCTGGGATGATGTGCTAGAAAGCAGCATAAAATACTTGCTTTCTCATTCTCATTCATTTCGTCATTTGATGACGTCATTAGGAACACCTTCTGGGGTTTGATTGTCAGATTTTGGGCTCTGAATTGATGCCATGTTATTTCTTCATGTGGTGACTTTAAAGAAGTTGCTTGTAGTTTGAGCTCACCAGGAATCTGCAGCTCTTCAAAGCCTTTTGGCCTCTTTTAGCTCTGAGTTTCAGTTTTTGGAAGTTCCAGGGGACCAAAGCAGAGCTGAGGCTTCACAAAGTATTCTGTGCTGCCCCCTGGTGGCCGCCGTCGATCAATACAGCTTTAAAGGGAGTAAAGTTAAAAGTGGGAGTTCTGAATTTACTGAGACAAAAGATTGAAAAATGGGACAGAATTACATTTGAGTCTTTTTGTTAAATTTTGATCTGTAGATTCTGTGTGAAGCACTGAGTGTGATGATGTAAAAACTTTTGTTTTGTTTTTTTAAAATCTTCTTTTCACTGACTGCACTTGTTTCCAGAGCTGGAAATGTGACGCTCTCTTTGTGATGGCACTTATTACTTCTGTTTTTGTTTGTCATGAAAAACTTTAAGTCTGTTTAAACTGTAAGATTAAATCTTAAACGAGAAACAAACTAAAGAATTAAAATTTTTTTAACATAATTTTTTTTTTTTTTAAGTATTTAAATTCTACATGATGCTTTGGATAATTTTTAGCAACAAAATTAAATAAAGTTTAAATTATTTTTGATAAACCAGCAGTGAAGTTGGGAGCAATTGGACCTCTCTGCCCACATAGGGCGCTGTGTTAAGATTTAAATATTACAGTTTGTCAGATTTTTTTTTAGTTTCCGTGAGTGTTTAAACTGAATATTTCATGATCCATTAAACAGGCTATGAAAACAAGCGTCGTATTTCAGTGTGTTTATTTAAGCTGCAACTTTTAGTTTTCTTCACAGATTAGTTTGAATGTAATGTTTGTTTTTTGTTTGAAAAAGAGCCTGAAAGCAATTTTTTTTTGCCTCATTTCAGATGATATATTAATTTAACATGAGATCGAAAGTGCAACAATGCACAAAGGACTGAAATATGAGCTTCAAATCCATTTGGAGGAATATTTGCTGTTCAAGCGACCGTGACGTCGCAACAAAAGGACCTGAAAAGCAGAACAGTGATGATGATGATGGCTCACATGGAAGAAAAGAATACATAAAAACACCTGCAAGTGCTGAAGACGGCTCAGAGGACGTCAGCATAAATCCAGGACTGGTCTGTGAGGACAGAAAACCCCAAAATACACATGGAGGTGCTGATTTTATTAAAAGATGATTTCAGAGAATTTAAAACAGCTCAACAACTCACAAATAGAAACCGTTCGGTTCCACTTCAACCAGCTACAAAATACAAAAAAACATGCAGATCAGGGTTTTTTTTTTTAATGCCATATGAAAAAAGGGGAAATTTGCAAAACCAGTGCCTGTTAAAAATATAAAGGGCACATTTCTAAGTTTAGTTTTCATGCTGTGACAGTTGAATATTGTGTTTGGGAGGGTTCTTCCCATCACACGACGACGCCACCATCGATTTCTGAGCACCCTGTCATAATCAATACACCATTTTATTTGTTTTGTACCCATTTTAAGCACCGATCTGGAACTTTTGTCACACTGGCAGCACCAAAAGCTGGGGAGAATCCTGTTTAGTACTTGTGGTTTAACCTCCAGATTTGATGTTTCTGAAGTTGCTCTGGCACCAGTACAGTGGTTAAAACAGCCAACTGGATGTTACTGGCTGACTTCAAACTAGATTCAAACGACAAAGAAAAAGAAGTCATGTTAATGAAGTCAGAACTGAAATATTTAAACTGAAAACAGCCCCAAAAAGTGATTTTTTTTCCCCCATCTTTTTTTAATTTATTTAAATAACCAAGTCCAGGAACTAGTGGGAAGACAACATATCTGGTTGAGAAGGTAAAGAAGAACCGTCCCTTTAATGCTTTAACAGTAACGACGCTGCTCAGGATGAATTAGTCTGACTCAGCTCTGAGGAGGAGTGGATCTGTGGCACAATACCGAAAGTTCTGTTAACACCTGGAAGGATTTTTATTCTTATTAAATCCAAGGAAGACTGAATAGAAGCACGTTTTCATTCCAGACGACTGGGACTCGTCGCTGTCTCCTACAACTGTCAAGACAGCGAGGCAGCGAACTGTGTCTCCTCCGCGTGGATGGCGACGTGCCGCCGCAGGTGGGCGCCAGATATGAACGTCTTGCCGCAGTGCGAGCACTTGAACTGCTTGCAGTCTGTGTGGACGCTCATGTGGACCTTCAGCGACCCCGACTGCGCGAAGCGTTTGCCGCAGTGGATGCAGCCGTAGCGCTTCTCGCCAGTGTGGACGCTCTGGTGGCGTTTGAGGTTGCTGGAGTCGGAGAAGCGCTTGCCGCAGAGCGGGCAGACGAACGGCTTCTCGCCCGTGTGGACCCTCATGTGGGTCTTCAGGTTCTTGAGGCAGGCGAGGGTTTTCCCGCAGCAGCTGCAGACGTACGGCTTCCCCCCAGAGTCCTCTCTCCCACCCTGCTCCTGCAGCTGCCACCCCTCCGTCCTGACGGAGACAATCTGCGGCTCGTCCGAGGCAGGTGCCGGCGCCCTCTGTTGGTGGTTGTGGAAGCCTGCAGGCTGCTCTCCTGCTGACAGACTGCTGTCTGAGTAAATGGAAACGGTCCCACTGGGGTCCAGTGCTGAGGAACAGCCCGGGTCCAGTCCCAGAGGCATGTGGGCAGCGTGGGAGACGCCCTCAAGCTCAAACGTCACACAGTCATAACCGCTGGTCTCTGGCCTCTGGCTGGTGTTCAGGGCGTTGTGGGTGGAGGTGGAGGTGACCTCCCCGCTCATCCATGACTTTGACGAGACGCCGCCGTCATCGTCATTTGCTACTTCTTGTTGGACAAGGGGAGATGATGCATTTGTCTCAGCCAACTGTCCCTCAGCATCACGACAAAAACTTCCTGGAGATGTAGAAGAAAAACCGTCATTTATAGATGACATCCAGAAGTTCCTCTGATCTCCATCTTCTTGACTAAATCTGTCACTCACCCTCCGTCTCAGACTGGAACCAGGGCTCGTCATCTTCCACCTTGATCACCACGCTGGTCTCACCTGCTGTGGCCTGAAATCAGAGCAGAGAAGGTCAGAGCTGGTACAGTTGGACACTGTGATGGTGATGCTCCTCCTCCCCCTCCTCTCACCATCGCTGGGGTGCTGTCCTGTCCTGACTCAGATGTGGGTGGACTGGTCTCTCTGCAGCGGAGCATCTCCTGCTTGGACATTCGGGACAGCGCTGCCAGATATGAACGAGTGAAGAAGAGGGGTAGAAATTACTTTAAAGTCAAGATCTCTCTTAGTTTTGGTAGTTTTATTTGCATGATTTAAAGAAAAAAAACTGCACATCAATTTTCAAACAGCTGATGTTCCAATACATACATCCATAGTGGGTGTAATTATACTCAATCATCTTGTGTTGTGTTATAGTTGAAATTTATTTTTTGTCGTCTCAAAAGCTTTGGATCTGTTCATCTACAGTGTTTATAAAGACAAAACTTGTTGAAAATTCAGTTTTTTAATTTCACACAGTTTTAAAGCATCTATAACATATAAAAAATGTTAATTTCTTGAGAGATTTCTAAAGCTGAATTTATCCTGAAAAAACGGGTAAAAGAATTAACTTAAAAGACATTTTTTTGAGATATCTATTGATCAAAAAAGAGAATAAGGACCAGTGCTGATGTGCTGAACCTCAAAAGAAACTGCAGGCTAAGTTCCTGTCATTTCAACAACAAAAGATCATCATTGATGAGTGCTGGTCCTGTCTGTTGTCTGGAATAATTGGAGCCACTAGAACAGGGAAGACCGGAAAACCCTGTATGGCACAGGTGTCAAACTGGTCCGTGAAAGGGCTGGTGTGGCTGCAGGTTTTTGTTCCAACCATGCAGCAGCACAGCTCAGCAGAGTCAGAAAATAGGAGGAGTGGTCTCAGAGTGTGACGGCCTGTCGCTGCCTCTACGATCTCTGTCAGCTAACCAACCAATAGGATGAAATGACGTAAACATCAGCGTGTCTACACAACACAGCAGCCTAGCAACAACAGCGCCAGATACAAATGAGAAATGGGAAGGAAAATAAAATGTGCACTGACTTTACATCAAATATGACTTGAATTTGTCTTAGACTGTAAAAATCGCACTTAGGTGACCTGACATAAGACCTAAGAGATCATTCTTATTTTGAAGATCGCATGTTCTGCAGTACTGCTGAATGTACAAGTAAAGTAAATCAAGCAGATCAATGTTAATCTCTGCAGAGCTAAAACAGAAATCACTCCATCCATCTCAGCTCATGATAACGTATAATGGTAAATAACTTTGTTGGTGTCCGTCTCCATGGACCGTGAGCGAGGTGACATCAACAGTTACTGAGCTGAATTGTGGGTTGCGTTGATGATGCTGCCTCCATCAACATATGGGGAATGGTAACTTTTTCTGCTTCAACGCACACATCAGCCAATCAAAAGAGGATAAAATTTGATTGGATGTTCCCGGCATGACAAAGAAATGTCATACCACAACAATAGAGGGTATGTTTACATCACTTCCCCTCTAGGCCACGCCCCTCTCAGTCAAACTGAGTGGCAAAACAAACCTCACTCAACAGGGCAGGATGCAGCAGTAAACACAGCAAGACCAGGAAAAGTGGACAACGATTGGACTCGACTTCATCCTGTACGATCTACAAAAGAACAAGTGGTCCACGAACATTAACATATGGCCAGAGATGGCGTATCCTGGCTTTCTGCCACTCAGTGGTGTGTAACTTCAGGTGCTGTGACGTCACGTGCACGCCCTCTATATCACAACAGTTCTTCCTGCCTGAAACACAAATAAACCAACTTTTGACAGAAGCAATACTGTTGACCCATACACAGAAACCAGTTCAATAGGGCAACGGATGACATCACCTTACTCAAAATCCATGGAGATGAAGGCTCGAGTAATCGAAGTTGATTTTTATCAAATATTACTATTACTATCGCAAGCGACTATTTTCGTTTAGTTTAGTTGTCTGACAAGGTTTTTGCATTTTATTGTGCGATAATTTGGTCTTCCCACAGTCTGAGCGCAGTCTCTAAATAAACACAACACTTTTTTTTCTGTAGCGGTTACCTGACGTTGCTCCGCTGCCGCTCCTCTTGGCTTCGTGGTGGCCCGCGAGCAAGTGAACGCGGGGGCGACCGCTGGCGTGCGGTAGCGCGGCACCGCAGCCGCTGACCGCGGCTCGCAGGGCGGCCGCCCGCGCGGCCCGCAGTTCCGTGAGCCGCAGCTTTCTCCGCAGCGCCTCGTTCTCTTTGCGGCTCCGCGAGATCTCGAGCTGCAACACCGCGTAGCCGCTGTCCACGAGCTCGCAGATCTCCGCCACCGCCGTGTTGGCCAGAACCTCCATGATGGACGCCAGCTGCGCGTGGAAGGTCGCCGCCGGGGACATCCTCTCGTCGATGGCTCGGTGCCGAATACGCGTTTCTTTGAAGCCGAGTGGTCCGATGAGGAAATATAGGAAGGGGGGTAGAAAAAACAAAAACGGCGCGCAACCTCCGTTTGTCCGCTGAGCTTCAGTCTCAAGACAAAAAACAAAAAGAAGCAGGAAGTGGTGCGACCTGGAATCACGCTGGGTGCGCATGCGTAAAGCAGAGGTCGCTTTTTTTTTTTTTTATATAACCTCCCCTTTAATAGTAACCATGGTGACGATGTTGCCTCGGCTCAAATAGGTTGTTGAAATTGAATAGGTTGAAATTTACATTTTGTAACAGTTGCGCATATTTATAATACTGTTTACAGAAAGATAAAAAAACTCCTTCATTCATTCACTCTCCATGATACTTAAGTGATGCCAGTGCAAAAGCATCAACGTACCTACAGTAGGCCTACTCCTTGTTTTAAAGTCTTTTATTTCTATAACCCCACAATCGGAAAGTTTTTCAAATTGTTTCTTTTCCATTTTGTGCTGAATTTGCAAGATGGAGATGTTTTATTGTAGGCTTTTGTTTTATATGTCTGACATTTTGGCATAGAATTATGAATTTTATTTTAAAAATTTCAACTTTTTATTAATAGGTAGGCCAGATATTTGTGAATTGTAAATTACTGTAACTTCACCAAAAAGTTTTTCTAGAAGTTTTAAAATCTAAAAACTTTCTTGTAAAAAAGCAAATTTTTGTGATTCACATTTTTTTTTAAAAATGTGACTTTTTGATAGTTGCTAATTTAGTTAATTAGAAATGCCATGTAACTGCAACTTTATTATTTAATGTTATGAAATCACAATTTTAAGGTGAAAATTAGGCTGAAAATGTGAGTTGTGCAGCTTTTTGTGTTAACCATAATATCTCAAGCTTCTCAAAAATGTGACCCTTTTGGCATACACACACACACATATATATATTATATATGTGTGTGTGTGTGTGTGCATAAACTGAAATTTTACATTCTAAACATTCTAAAATCAAACATTTTGTTGAAAATCATTTCTCATAAAATTTGTTAGAGCATCTGAAATTTCACAAAACTGATGTTTTTTGGCAGATAATTAGTTTTTGGTAAAATCGAACTTATTACAAGTTTTTCTCATAAAAAAATTGAATGAACATTGAAATTTCACGACATAAATCACAAATTTTTTTATTTAAAATCACAAAATTTGCAAGATTCTGATGGTACTTTTTTGTAATGAAGACTTGTACTATTGCACTTTTTTATAGCAAAAATCACTTTTTGTTGTTACAATCTCTTAAATTATATAAAATTTCTCTTGACTGTGTAGGTGCTCAGGCCAAGAGAAAAGGGCTCTCTTACTTAAATAACAATATAGTTAATAATATAATTAATCATCCATCCATCTTCCTCCGTTTATCCGGAACCGGGTCGCTGGGGCAGCAGCCTGAGCAGTGACGCCCAGACTTCCCTCTCCCCAGACACCTCCTCTAGCTCCTCCGGGAGGATCCCA
>JBAMYA010065573.1:0-26711 GCA_037176975.1 Arrhamphus sclerolepis
AAAATCCTAAATAAAGAAATAAATTCATAACTAAATTATGATTCTTTTTGAAACAGTTATGAACAAATTATCTATCATCCAGCCTGCTGGTTATTCATTCTCTTATAGAAATAAATATGATTTCATTGTATGTTATCAGGTTATTGTATAAAATGATCTTTTTTTCACCCCATTGTTGGATTTTGCAGCAAATGTGCTGTCTGATGTTGACAGATGGCCTTATTACTGACTCTAAATATAAGTTTAAATAAGTTAACAGTCGGCTCACTGTCTAAAAGGGGTCCTGTGGCTTTAAAGGAGGCTGAAATAATTAGTCTTCCACCACTATGCTCAACCACTTTCATGAGGTGTTTGTGTTAATATGTTGCATTACAGCTCCAATATGATTTCATCTTTCTAAAGGACATTGCCTTCGAACTCTTGTGATTTGTTCACACTCTTTTCTTTTTAGAGAGAAGAGACTTTCTCCTGGAAAAGCATCTTCTCCTGATGTACATTTCACTAAACACTGAATCCGAGCATTCTGTTTTTAAATAGCCATGTGTGTTTGTTTGTCATATTAATGCTTTTCAAGCTTCTCTGGTGCTATTTCAAGGAGTTTTGTCCCTTGTGTGTTGAGATAAACTGCACTGATCAGTAGTGTCAAGTTTAATATCCTTAAATTGCATGCACTCGTAACACAGACGTAACACAGACGTAACACACTGTTCTTTGAAACACGCACCTTTTTATCGTATCAGAAAAATAGGAAGCTATAAAATAAGAGTCTAAATTTGTTTTTAAATGCAGAACAAACAAAGCTAAAACATAGTTATGTGATTTGGTCTTAAAGGCAAGGTTCCCTCATCCACCATGGACACTGCAACAGGCAGAACCATCATCCAACAGGTCAAAGACTACAAATACATAAGTCTTGGTTATACAAATCATTTCTCATTTGCATCTGCTGACAAACATATGACAGCATGATATGACTGTTTTTCTATCTGGTACAAAAAAAGGTTGAATAAAATAAATAATAAAAGCCTTTGCTGCATGTCTTCCTCCATGTCCTGTCACTCTTCACTGCAAATAAAGTCCAGTGGGGCCACAAAAGTTAATAAATAAAATAAACAAAATGCAATCCTTCAACAAACACACATCCAGGAGGAAAAGGAATATTTAACAAATTTTAAAAATGACTGACTTTATATTTTACCACTACAACTACATATGTCTAAGCGAGAAATTGCAACTAGATTTCAGTGAACTTTAATTCCACTGCACGCATTGGTGGTCATACAATCGATCCGAACAGCAGAAGATGATGGAGGTGATCAGTGAAATAATATGGCATAACAGACTTAATGATGCTGATCAAAGTATGATCATGACCAAAGGTTACAGAAAAACAGCAGTCAATAATATGTGGACGATGCATGAAACGGCCTTACAGCTGCTCACAGAGACGTGTCTTGTCTTCCCTGAGCCAGCACTCGAGCCATAAACATGCATTTTTCTCTGTCTGGCAATGAAAATCACAAGAGTTATTAAAACCCATTCATAATTCATTCATAATTTTCTCACCCTGATTGAGTCCACATACCCTTTATATTAGGAGCTCTAACTGTTCTCAGAGCCACAGTCAAAATTAGGCCAATAAGTAAATGGTATACATATGCCATCAATTAAAGTTATTCTGATTAAAACCTGATAAAAAACAGCTGTTGCTATAATATTTGCTTGAATGTCACGAGATGGATATAAAAGAATCTCAAAGGCACTGAATGTACCATGGAACGCTGTCAAAGCCACCATCAATAAGTGGAACAATGTGGCAGGATGTTGCAGGACGACCCTCAAAAGATGTGCGAAAGATGAGGAGAAAACCTATGAGGGAGGCTGCAAAGAAGAGGCCAACAGCAACTCTCTGAAGGAAATACAGGAATTTCTGGCCTTGAATGTGACTGCCATCTCCCGTATTCTGCACAAGTCTGGGCTGCGGTGACAAGACGGAAGGTATTGCTCACAACAAAAAAGAATATGCAAGCCTGTTTTAATAAATAAATAAAATCATTCAGCCCAAACCGTATGTGAAAATGTGGTACTGCCTGACGAGACAGGAAGTTGAACTTTCTGGCCTCAGTTATGATGCAGAGCGTCATACGGGGAGAAACATCCTTACACTGAAGCATGGTGAGAGTAGCATCAAGCTTTGAGGCTGCTTTTCTTCATCAACTACATGAGATCCGCTTAAAATTCAAAAGAAATTTGAAGCAATTTCAAATTCTTTTTATTTTCCACACAATTTTAGTGTAGTGAAACTAATATTCACTGTAGCCCAGAAAGAAAATCTATGGAAGTTTAATTATGGATATTCAACAGTCAGCATTTATTATCAACACACAAATAGTTTGAAAGCCACAAATACTTATATACAGACTAACCTTTGTGAAAAATATCCATTTAAATTTATTATACTACAATAATAATGCAAGACTTTGACTTTTGGCTCCATGTGCAGCATCCACAAACCGAACAGTAGCCGCACCACCATTCAGTTCAACTCCACATAGTTCCTTCTCATAATTTGTATCAAAGTTCCTGCAGTTTACATAATTGTTAAAAGTGCTCACAAAACAAAACACTTTCCTGTTTAAGACACTGTGATCAGTTTGGGCACAGTGCACCCATCAGTCTATGTGAGGACACACAGGGATTTCCAGGAAAGACTCCCCCTACTGGTCCCTGCTTGAGTCTTCTGGGGGCCCTGCTGCTGTCTCTAAAAGTTGTCCTCATACTCTGTGTTTGCATGAGCATCTCTGGAGAACAAATACAAAGATTTACTTTTTTTCTTCCTGCGCTCGTCCCGCCTCTGCGCAGGATCTTCGTTGCCAGAGAAGGACAGGTAGGCAGCGATGCTGTTTCTGACTCCGTAGCTCACGATGTTTTCATTGCAGCTGTCTGTGCGCACCAGCTGTGTCCTGTGAAGAGTGAGGACCAGGACACAATGACCCACAACTTGTTCCATCTTTGGAGAAAGGTTCAAATGAATTGCTAGTTATCAAATTCAAAATCCTCTGAAGCAGTCACAATAGCTGGACTTCTTTCTGTCTGAGGAATCAGTGCTTTTCTCTTTTATGTGGCAGTGAACAAAACATTATGTTACAGCTTATAGCAGTGTCTTTATCTGATTAATCTTCCATTTCTGCTTGCCACTTTTTCTCACTAAATTGTAACTATCCCAACACAAATAAATCAGCTGAGTACTTTTTTTTTTTACCTGTCTACTTTCTTCCAATCAAAGTTGTGCCTCATAACTACAGGTGGAGGTTCAGGACTCAGGACTTCGGTTGTGCCCGACAGACAGGGGGAGGTTAGCATACAGCATAGTCCATCTGCAGAGTCTGAAAAAGAAAAGGGAAGTAAAATAATACCACCAAGTTTTACAAACAAACAAATACCCAACAGAAATGAGATTGTAGGATTTACATTAAGCACTCAACCGTGTAACCATCTACAACAACACTCGCCACATTTCCAGATGAATGATTATTAAGCTCAGACAATGTATAATATTTCCTGTTTGTTCCATAAATGCTCTGGCAGTACAGGAAATACATATTCAAAAAGAACTGATAGTGATAAAAAAAAAGCTTCTATATTTGAAACAGGAAACTTAGTTCATCACAATTTTCTCTGTTACTACTTATCCATATTTTTGTGTCGCATTCACCCACCAGAATAATGTTTGATCATATCTTCAAGGCACTGGAAAGTGAGACCAGGAGAAATGTAGTACCAGCTGTTGTCCAGTCGGAAGATACGATAGTGCTTTATGATGCTGTGCTTCACTGACAGCGAATACAGACCTGAGGATGTGACAGGCCTATTACTAATTCATTCAGTGAACAGGCACAATAATCTAAATGTGAACATGCAGTGCACAAAGTAAACAGTTAAAACCTTGTTGCATAAGCTAAGATTGACAGCGTTACAGGACTGAGGTATCTAAGACATCAGTGGTGGCTTATCTTCACGTACCATGACGTGTGTAAGCTTCAAACCATTTAAGTTTGGGGAAGAAAGAATAGAGCTGAGCTAAGACCAACAATTTATTCCTATAGTATAGTATAGTAAATGCATAATGCCCCAAAATTCAAACAAAAAAAATTCATACAAAAACATGAATCAGAAGCACCCGTCTGTCTCTATTTTTTCCACTTTGGCCACTGACCTTTGAGTTTTATTTAATAGGTGAAGAGCTTAAAAAGTGCAACACTGAAAATACTTTGAAATTTCAGTCATCAAAGAGCTTAAATTGCTTTGTTTTGTTTTGTTGTACAGTTTATACATTTATTGATTTTCAGTCAAAGCTGATACAATGTAATTTAAATATCAAAACATTTCTTTTCTGTTCTTTTTTAATATAAGTTTGGACATACCTGCATATATGAGGGTTTTTTGTTTTTTTTTATAAATGTACAAAAATGTCCTTATCTTCTTGAAAAAGACAATAAGCTCAATGTTTTGGTGGCCAGAATGTTAGTCTGGTAGGAGTTTTGTGTGGTCTGATTGTTTGTTTCCATTCTCATATCTGCTCATTAAATTTAAAGCTCTTGCCTTGAATTGTTGGTCTTAGCTCAGCTTAGCAATCTTCAGTCTGTCCTCTCCCAACGCTACCAGTTTGCTGCTTACTGACATCATGGAAAATTAAGATAAGCGACCGCTGATATGTTCATACCTCAGTTCTGCATTTCTGTCCACTTTAAGCCTCAGCTGTGGGAACTCAACTGTTAAATTTCTCAAATGTTTGTTTCATGACTTGGTTTCAAGTCTTTTAATCTCTCGTGTAAAGACCCTAAATTGTCAACTTCATATAGTTAGAAAAAGAAAAGGAAAATTGCATATTTTCCTGTGAGCTCGTGCTTCTACCTCTTTCTGTGCTGCTTTCCCGCACCAGAAATGAGCCCATTCTGTTCCCAGGTAGATGGAGGAGCTCTTCGGCTTTTTGTCTCCCCACTCCTTCAAACAGCCATCTGGGAAAACAACATTTATTGGCATTTACGAGCTGGTGAACAAAAATCACTCACGATCTTACACTTTCTAATAAACTACAACATAACAACAAGTGCTTCAAACGTTTCTGGCTACCTCCTTTGTTGAAGCTCTTGAGATGCAAATAGTCTTTCACTTTCTCATGTTACCAGTTTTAAACAAGCTGAAATACAGTTTAAAATGATTTTTTTTCTCACCCGTGGTAAACCTTTGCCACATGGTTGTTGGGGATGTAGTTCTCTTTCCCTGTCTCAACGGAGCGAACCTTCAACCAGTAAGCCTCTCTGACCATCACAAAAACATCAAAAGAGGAATTAACATCTGACCTTTTGCTTAACCACTTCTCTATAGTGCAGAGTTAGAGCATCATTTTCGTTTTTCTATTGTTTTTTCTTTTCATATTTCCTCATAACACTTTTCCATATTCCCAATGTGTGTGAGAAAAGGAATTAAAAGCATAATAATCGTACTGTGCAAGGAGCTGCAGCTTCTCCCCTGTCCTGTAGATAGGCTCGCTGATTTCAGCAGAGGGATAGTTCCTGAGCACCACCAGCACATCGTCTGAAGCGGCTGTAAGATTAATATAGATATATGTATATACACAGCATTTACAAATGCAGCTGAACGCTGAGACACAGACATCATGACTTAGAAATAAGCCAAAATAGCAAAAACAGGCCTTATTTTTGCTTGCTGTAATACTATTTTTATAGTAGAAGTCTATTATCTCATGTCCCACTAGATACATGTTGCAAAAATGTTATCAACTACATATTTCAACCCAGCAGCTGTCATGCACAGAAGCAGAAAAATCTTTAACTCTGCTCTCCTAGCCAGTCTTTTAAACATCACAGATACCATGCTGCCATGTCATGTAGAAGCTGTAAGGAGACGTACTTTTTAGAGTGCTGTGAAGGTCTTCCTTGTTACTGGCAGTCACGCCTCGCATCATATTCCCCATCCTCCAGAGACATCGGATTCTAGGCTGAAGTCACAGTAGAAGAACAAAGTGCAACATTTTAGTGCTTTCATAATATTGAGTTTTCTCTGGTGTCATATCGGTTCCACCAGTGAGCTGTACCTTGCAGTGTGTTGTGCAGTATAGGGAAGCTGTGGCTTGATGCAATCAGGCCAAGTTTCCATTGAGCCACGAAGCCAAGTGTATTTTTAGCAATTAGCAGAGAAATAGTTAAAACCCTGTTCTTAATCTCCAAAATGTAGCTTGCTTTATGTAATTCATAGACATGATTAATCAAAACGCCTGTTTGTATATAAATGCATTTCGAAATATTCTGCATAGGTGATAAGTACTTACGTTGTATTCTGTTAGGTCGTATGTAGAAGTAACTTTGCTGTCTGGATCATGGGCAGTACTCGTTGGAAAATGTACCCATAGAAATCGTAACTTGCAGCAGGTGATGGCGAAAGAGGCGATGGCCCAAAAGGGTCCTGGCAGCAGCCGAGCCCGGTACTAGAGACGTTTCATATTCTTAAGACTTTACAGAAATAACATGTCACAGAGTGTGATGACAGCCCCGCATCTGACTGCAAGCTCATTTCCTGTAATGAAATGAGGAAGAAGGAAGGCAAATGTGTTGTTGAAACACCCTGTGTGTGTGTATATATATATATATATATATATATATGTGTGTGTGTGTGTGCCTGTGTGTGTGTGTGTGTGTGTGTGCATATAAAAACTTGCACAACAATTCCCTTAGAGGAGTTATTTTAATCAAGTGAAAGTTACATTTTAGTGCCTGGCTTTTGATTTTATAATATTTCTAATTAGTGTAATTTTTTTTTGTACGTGTGTGTTTGTTTTGTTTTTTTGTACAGAATAAGTTCAAAAGAAGCTTATTTTCCAAATATTATTGAACAGTGTTCTGTGTTGTATTTCCATTTTCTCCCTCGGTTCATTGGTCGTTCTTTTCTTTTTTTCTTTTCTTTTTTTTTTGGTCAGAGTGAGTGTGTTCATGCATGGTTGGTAGTCTTGCTGGTCTCTGAGGAGCCCTGTGTGGCCTGTCCAGGGTTTACCCCGTCTCCCTGCCTCCTGATGACAGCTTAGAATGAAACTGATTTAGAAAATCAGAAATTAATCACAAGTTCTACAAGAAGAGTTTGACAAGCAGTTGAACAGCACTCGCCATGGCAACATCATCTGATCGCGTTAAAATGTTTCTGATAGCGTTGAGATAGAGTTCCGCTCACACAGTTAGGGTCGGGGTTTCATATTAATCTGAACATCGTATCTGACTCCAGGTAGTGCACACCTGACTGAAGTCTACGATGATTTATATCACCTTGGACACAGGGGTCAGTCCCCACGCATCAGCACAGGATTCGTTAAGGCTCCTTTGTCAAAATGGTGGATCTAAACCAAAGCTGAGTATGTGTGCCCAGGAAAGATTTGCCAAATTCATATATGTAGTGCAGATATATAGTGATTTTTTGATTTTTAGTTATTTTTGGCTGAAGTGGCCTTTTTTTGACAGTGAACAGACATGAAACCAGGGCAGAGACAGTATGGAGGACGGTAGCCCCTGCTAACCTCTGGGCTGTCCAGCAGCCTAACTTTTTAAATGTTTTAAAGTGCAACTCTTTCTTATAACACCTTTAAAGTAAGCCTACCTTATTTGTTCTCTGTAAGGGTAAGTTTTTACTGAGTTGTTATTTTTAGAAATAAGCGTGTGTGTGAGAGAGAGATTAGAATCATCTCTGACAGCTTAATGTTCCTCAGTTGCTGTACGAAGAATTGTGCATCACATCATACCTAAACTGATCTTTGCTGACTGAAATATATACTTTTCATGGGTAAAAATGTCAGCGTGGTCTGCTGCGTGGTAGCCAGTTTGAGATGCCAAGGCTAACTGTTTGTGGTTGTCAGAAAGGAAGGAAGTTGTCGTTGGCTTTAGAGGAAAATGAATTCATAGTCAACATGTTGGTCTTGTGGTGACAGAGCTCAGTTTTGTCTGCAGAATTAGCTTCATTTCCTGTGGCCAGTTTCAGAGAAGCGTTTACTTGTTTTCCAAAGTATTCTGTTTCCCAACAACTTTATGCTTTGGTGCTTGATGGGTTTTGTGTTGAATGAAGAAAAGCTTGACTGATTTTAATCATGGTTTAGATGGGGAGGTGGGGGAGCGCGGGGGGGGTGCTATCTATGAAAGTCTTTGATGAGGTTCTCTAGTTAGTCAAAAAAAAAAAGAATGAAATGAAAAAAAAAGAAAAATCATTGAAGTGCTGAAAACAATCCCCTCAAAGATTGTAAGGAATGTACACGTTTCTTCTGATACAGTGCGCATCGTCAGGAGGATTTCCACGACCTAAAGGGCAATAAAATAAATCGTGCGGTTTTTGTACCCAAAATGGAAATGAAAATAATCTTGGGAACTTATTTGATTGGCTGTGCTGACAGCTCACACACATACACACACGTACGTGTACAGCAGAGAGAGAGTCTGTGTTTAAGTTGAAATGAACGAGTTCGAAAACTCCTCGTACACACGTTTTTAATCCTCGGGTTTCGGGAAAAGTATCAAATGTTTTCAAGTCAATAGATTCAAGTCCAAGTCAAGTCACAAGTCACTGGTGTAAAAGTTCAAGTTGATTTTCAAGTCTTTTTTGCATTTTATCAAGTCAATTCTAAAGTCCATTAATTAATAACTCGAGTCTAACTCGAATTCAAGTCATGTTACCCAAGTCCTCACCCTGTAAAATGTACCTCGGGTTTTTTATAAAATACGCCTCATGTGACAAAAAATGTAGATTTCCATCCAACCACTTATTAAATGTACATAATAAAATAATATTGTTTTTTAAAACTGATATAGACATAACATGTCTTTTGTTCTAGAAACTATAACACAACATTTATTATATAATTAAATATTCCTTGATAATCCCATAAAAGACATTTTTTTCACCAATTTCTACCAAGGAAAAGGTTAATATGTGCATTAGTCCTTCGCTCCAAATGATTAAAAAAGCAAGATTTTTTTTTTAATGCAATAAAGAAGGAAAGGTGTGCTTACATAAAATGTGAAACATTCCTTGTGGAAAAAAAGAGTAACATATTTAAAAAGCAGAAGAACCCTTCATACCTAATAAGAAACCTCTTTTCTCTCTGTAGTATTTAATTTACTGTTTTTCTACTCATGACCCAGCTTCTGTCTCTGCCAGTGACATTAGCAGACGTTACAAGGATAAACTGTCTATGTTCAATTCAAAAGAGTCTTTGTTTCTTTTTTTTTTTTTTTTTCTTCAAAGTAAAAGAAAAAGTAACTGGTCTTCATTCAGAAACTCCACATAAAAGTCCTTCAGCAGGTGTTTGGAGGCGTGTCACGCTGCCAGCAGCTTTCCTCACTCACATAAACACTAACGAGGTTTTTTAAAAAAAAAAAAAAAAAAGATTGATGTCCATGAGCTGGTTTGTAACAGCTTTAGTTTTGAAGGTGGTGAATTATTTGTGAGTAATTCAGTCTTCCTCTGTCTCTTGTAAAGGCACAAACTGTCTGTGGCTGCCGCTGGCCGCTTGCCAGAGGCTACTGTGGTGAAGTCTAGATGCCTTTGATCACTTCCACACCCTCGGTCTAAAATTACTAAATTGCTGACTGTGAAGCATTCTCATGATAGCTTCTTTTTGGTCTGGATGAAGACATATTTGTATGGCTTCAGGCTCTCTGTTGTGGATTGGAAGGACGATGTGTAAGTTGTAAAAATAAAACACGACACAGTTCCTCTTCTACTAAAGACAATAGACATTCCACATGCTCGGACATGCAGGGTCAGGCCTTGTGTGGTTGTTGTGCTGTCTCGCAGCAATAAACAGTATCTAAATTCAGAAATGAGGCTTATCCCACAAGACTGACAACCGCAAGGCTTATGGGATGGCTTCTGCAGCTTTTCTATGTTGTATTTCTGTCCATGAAGCTTAAGGGTTTGAGCTTCTTGGAATAAAAAAAAGAAAGAAAGAAACATATGTAAGAGAAAAAAGAAGAATTCAAATGCTTCAAACAGTCATCAGTAATGTAATCTAGAAGCCTCTCATCCACATACATGCCCTGGAATAATCTGTGAAGAATTTCAGCAGCTGAGTTATTTGTATCTGCTTATGTAGTGATTTTAAATTAGCATAATAACAGTGTCTTGTATCCCAGAAGCCACTTCACCAGAATCATTTTGGTTACATAATAGGACAAAATGGAATTTAAAAAAAAAAAAAAAAAAGGATCTAAGCCTGTATTTACTAACCGCTGCATCAATATTACAGAGTTTGTGGAGTCAGACAGCACAGAACCACAAGGAAAACCATGCGGTGGTGACGCTGTGATGTCTCCTGGCAGTGAAACTCAATCAAAATTCCCCAGTGAATCAACAACAACAACTATGAGGTCTGAAAACTTTTCCAGACCTGAAGCATTCATTCCAGTCTGCTGTAATAAATGAGACCTGACTTAATGGCTTAGGAAAGTATTACTCACAAGACTTACATCACTGACATTACTGTGAACTGCAACCACCATTAAACACATCCAACTCTGTGATGCCACTTAAGTGGTTGTAACATATAGAACGTGTCGGCCATGAACAGCGCAAGTGCTTTTGTGGCACTAGAACTTGTTTATATCGCTGCGCTGGAAACCAATAATCATATCCATTTATAACCCAATTCCAAAAAAAGGTGGGATGCTGTGTAAAACGTAAATAAAAACAGAATGCAAGTGAGACATTTTTACCCTTTCATGGAAAATATTACATCATTTTAAATTTGATGGAACAGGGTGATGTTTACCGTTATGTAGCATCAAGTCTTTTAACAGCTGTCTGCCTTTCAGGAGAGGAATTATGTCTCATTCTCGCCTGATGCAGGATGCAGGACTCTGGCTGCCCAACAGTCCTGGGTCTTCATTTAATTTTATTTTATGACCAAATGTTTTCTGTTGGTGAAAGGTCAGGACTGCAGGGAGACCAGTTCAGCACCTGGACTACTTGCACCTCTTGTCGCCCCTGTTCCAACCTTTCTAAAATGTGTTGCTGCCATCAAAATAAAATTGAAATAATATTTTAAATTCAATGGTAAAATGTCTCAGTTTCAACATCTGATATAAACTTTACCAGGAATAAAATATGCGTTTATGGGATTTGCAAATTATTGTATTCTGTTTCAAGTGACGTCTTGCACAGCGTCCCAACTTTTTGGGGTTTGGGGTTGTAAATGTAATTCCTGGTCAGCAATAACTTGAACTGCATTTACAACTGACGTCTAACAATTGTTGCTTGTGCAAGTGGCTGACGTTTCCTTTCTGGATTTCAGTTGTCTTCACATGCAACAGGAACTCGCAATACACAAGTATACAAGCCTGCTAACCACACACTCGCCAACTCAGAGCTGTGCTCGTTCGCTGCCCATCCAGATCAAGCTCTGCTCCTTCACAATGAAATCAAAGAAAATGTGGAGAGGCTTTAAAATGAATAAGTACTAAGAAAGAATGCTCGTGCAAAAATGATGTAGCAGAAATAAAGTAAAAAAGGGTTAGAAAAAGATCAGCATAAGTTTCTTTGATTTTGTCTCACATATAGAGGAAATGTTGCTGCTCTTGTGTTTTTTGGTTTCAGTTTGGTACTACCCCCATTTCTGATTGTCCTTCACCATTTTGACACAGCTTTGGCTTGTAAAGATATGATCTAAAATCATGGTAAAAAAAAAAAATAGCCACAGACAGGACATGCTAACCCTAAGTAATTTCCTTTTACTGTCATTCTTATCCACTGAGTCCTCAGTTGTTTTTCCCTCATGATGCCTCTTATCTTCAAATCCAACAGCAACAGCAAAATATTTTCAATGCTTTACTGACATATTTTAGAGTTGACTTAAGCACCCGTGGCTAGTAGCATCAATACGAATGGTTTATTGGAAATAGTTGCCTCAAAATGTTAAAAAAAAAAAAAAGTGCAAAAAAGAGTGAAGAGCGTAAATCTGTGTTGCACCCGTTTAACTCTCTGGGTTGGTAATGCTGCCTGAGGTTCAGTTATTCCTGGACAGATTTGAACTTTAAGTATGAAGTGCAGTTTTGTTGAGTCATTAATCTAATAAGTCTCCCTCTGCTGCACCTTGCAAAGAGTGAAAGCGTTCATAGTGTCAAAGCACTGTTCCAGCTCCATAACCAGTGACTGCATGAGCTCCACCTGTGTGTTCTGCCAGTCCCACCCTCAACCTTCACATGCACACTCACATGTACACAAATCAAGGATAATGCCAGCTTTCACATCCAGGGCAGGGTAAGTATCAGTTACCCTGCCAGCCAGCCCTGTCAAGCCCATAATGAGAGTCTGCATCAGTGGCCTCACTTGCTGTCCTGAAGAGTCCAGATGGGAGTAAACCGTTTATCGCCGCGTCATCATCTGTTACCCAGTCATTACAGGGCAGTAAGCTATTTTTACGGTGCATGTATTCACTATACACCTGTGAAAGTTGTCCACCCATCTATGAATGCACAGGCACACTGCTTGTTTTTTTAAGACATGCAAATCCCAAAAATGTCCCAGAGCCAGATCTGATACAGACGTTGATGATGTTGTCAGCTTTGGTGAAAGCACGTGTTTGCCAAATGGAGACATGTCATGGATGATATATTACTGTGTGGAATGTAATCACAGTCCTGAGCAGATCGCGTCCTGAAGGCGTTGTGTTTTATTGGCTATTTTGCCAGAGAGAAATGCTTTTGAAAGAGTGGTTGTACAAATGTACCACATCAAATGAATTCTGTTAAATTCAAATGATTGACAATCGATGCTCTCATAATCTGATTTAGAAATGTGAATGAGCACAATTTTCCTGAAAGGTCACAAGTGGATGAGTTCAGGAAAAATGTTACATAATGAAGGAAACTCTCATTATGTATTTTTCCATAGGCACGTTTTCAAAATCTTTCTGGTAGTCCAGGCACATTTTTCTTTAGGCTTTATTACTTTTCTGAGAAACAATCCTTCAGGGAGCTGTATTTCTTACAGTTAAGGTCAGCTTGTTCTGAAGCTTTAGCCATCTAGTTTTATCATCTTACCAGACTGTAGATCATGTGATGAACTCTGGATTTAAACTCCATCAGTCACACTTATTCTGTGTTTGAAGTGAGACTTATTGAAATACAGACCTTACACCATTGAGGAAGTCTTAAATGTGATGTATAAGGTCCAAAAAAAGGAGTCCAGCTGCCCTTCCTGTATGCTCCTAGGTTTACCACAACTATGAATAGCATTGTTTCAGAGAAACTATATAACTGAAAATGAGACTGGTGACATCCTTCTGAATTCAGGAGAACTCAATCAACAGAATGTACATGTCAGCAGTCTTTAAGTTAAGCTTGAAAACTACATTTTTGCACACATTTGTAAAACACATGTAAAACAGAAAAGAAAAAAAGATTCAGGAGACTTTGTGAAGAAGTGCACTTTGACCATAGCGCCTTTAATGTGGGTGGAAGTGTGCAAGTATAGGGACTCTGGCCTCGGTGAACTTTTTCTAGACTTCAGCAAAGGCTCATAAAGAATTAAATTACAATATGAGCACTACGGTTTTTGTTTGAAGGATAGCTGGCATATTTTAGGGAGGATTGTCCTCAAATGCCACCGCTGGTGAACAAAAGCAACGTGATTCCTGCCATTTCTCTCATTCCTGACATTCCTTCCTGATGTTGGTATTAATGGAATTCATCATGTCGCTGGTCAGTGGTCAAGGTATCTAGTCAGAACGGACCCGGGAAAAGCAAAGACTTCGTCTTTAGAAGCCCTTGAATCTATTCAGTGCCACACTTCACCCTTTAGCAGCCACATGCATGAATCTGACCCCAGGTCACAACTATACCATTTCTCAGTTTTTAACCACACCTGACTACAACCTGAGGAGTTTTTCACCTTGTATGGGATGTTTTTCCTCCTCATTCCTTCCCATTGCTGACTAAACAAACCAGAATAGGTTAAAAAAAAAAAAAAAAAGGAGAAACAAAAAAAAAGACTGGAGCTATCTGAAGTTACTGCAGGTTTTTGTGTCAGAAGTGTACGAAAAAGAAACAGCCATGTATCGTTTCATTAAGCAGCCCACACAGCTGTGCTGGCGTGAAGCAGACAGACATTTAAAGTGTGGTTTTTGTTGTTCTGGATGTTCCAGAGAGGAGCATAGGCTCAGCCCTCGATCCTGTTCTCTTCACCCGAGATAAACCATTCAGCCGTCACGGCTCCAAGGTTCCCCTGGCGTCTTGAGTTTTACAGCCAAAGGAGCAGATAAGGGTGTCTGTCCAGTTATGCTGATCATAATCAGCCCTTAAAACCCTTCAAAAGGTAAACATTATGTCAGGATGGCAAAGGATAGCAAAAGCAAAACTCCAAAGATACAGAGGGAACGGCTGGCAGGTAAATGAAGAGTAACGGCTAAGTGGTGTGGATGATTAAAACCAAATAAATCAACAAAGGAAGTGTATAACTGCATTCACTCAGACAAATCTGTCTTTATGACACGTGTCTGGATGGTGCACTCAAAACGGTCAGCAACACTTGACCACTGTATCCAGAGTTGCTCTCACTTTTTTTCCCCCTGCCCTGTTAACAACATAGTTGTGCAAATGTTACTGGCTATATTTGCATTTACAGCAGTGAACAAACCATTTAATGTGTTATAAATGACACATAATTCAGATTATTGCACTTGCACGTGTGGCATATAGGATATTCACATCCTAGAAGGTGTTTACCAAATGAAACCAAGCTGTTATTGCGCCTCAATACAACAACACAGTGAATGAGGGCCAAAATGAAAAGGGGGGAGTCCCATGTGATAGTAAGAGGCTCAAGAGACAAAAAAAAACTAAGTTCAATTCAAACAAAAAGCAGCAACCTCTCACCCTCTGCTGGACAATAAAACACAAGTGTCTTCCTCATTGTTGGGGCATATATGCAGAGCAAGATTAAAATTATACATGTCTGTGGTGTCTGGACACATAAAATGACAGTTTCATGCAACCATCTGTGACTCAGACTGGACCATGAGCCAGTCACTGCTGACAAATTAATTGACTTCAAAATTACATATCCCGAAAAAACGAATTTGATCTCTCCAAGACAGATTTTTATAGATATTTGCAGCTCAGATCCTTTCTGAAAGCACACAGGGAGTGGGAAAAACTAATGAGGCCTACACCTATAAAAAGATTCTCAACAACGCAAAAACGTAATGGACATGAGAAAATTATTGGAAAATTAGACTTTGTATTTTTATCAGCAAACATGCCTTGCTCTGAACAGATAAGGACGAAGGCAGGAGGCAGAGACAAGCATTAATATGCCGACGGACACCTGGAGTAAAATGTGCTCTGGAGCACACCTTGTTACCAACTCAAACACATGGAGGGAATTCAAGTGGAAAGTAGTTACCAGACTTTTCAGGGACCGACACATCATAGTGCACGTTGAAGCAGAAATCACCAGTCACACTCATACATTCTGGTCGTGTCCAAAACTGAATCTGTTCTGGAAGGAGGTTTCTGATACTCTATAAGAAATTTTTAACTATCAGGTGTTTAAAACCAGACGCTCCTACATATATGGATCCAAAAAATATGGGACATATACCAGATGGAACAGAATACTTGCTGAGGCTTCAAAAACTGATCTTTATCATGAGATGGAAACCTGTCATTGCTCTGTTAATTCAATGAGAGCCTGATTCAGCCCTACTAGTATACTGGACCTTGGTGAGTACTTTTTTTTCTCTATTTTATCTATTTTTAAATGTTCTGGGTTTTTTTTTTAACCAATTCCTGAATGAAAGTGGAAAGGTGCAGAGCTGAAAAAAAGGTAATTGAAAGGAAAGCTGTTTCATGTTACTCTTAAGAACAAATAAGTAAAAACGAGTTTGTTTGTTGTTGTCTTTTTTAAAGGAAAATACATATCCTCAGGTAATATCCCTTTGGAGACAAGGGTCAGCCAGGATTAGTGTTTGAAGTATAAGCATTCCTACTGTGGGTTGGGTCCTTCCATCAGAAACCCAGAACCTTAACAGAGCCGCTCAGACACAAATCCCAAAACAGTGACATGGTTAAGTGTTTGTTTGTTTGTTTTTTCAAACATACAAGACCACATTCTTGCAGAAATAAAAGGAACTCAAGGCAGCGTTGAATTGTATGTGAATTACAGCCATGCGTAGCTGAAATAAATTCCCTTCATGGTGCTGCTTATTATTGTTGACATGCACACAGATGTTAAAAGATCACTTTTGTTGAAAGTCATCATCTTGAGAGCAGCCGGTTATCTTTCAGCATCTTAAATCCTGCATTTGGCCTGCAGTTCAACTCATGCCTTTCAAAACCCAAACAAATGAACAAAGTGGAGCCAATGCTGAGTGCAGGCACATTGTGTTGTGAGATCACAAGAACCTCCTTTATGGCTTTCTCTTAATTCATCTTAACCCCTGGAGAGGCGCATGGTTCATTCCTTTCGGTGCACGCGGACCTCCGGCTGCACAAGTGCACTCTTCAGTCATTGGGACACACTAAAAAAATGTGAGGAAATTGTGTGTAAAGCTTATAGGATTGGCACAGGACCAGCATGTGCAATCCATTAACAGAAGACATGTCTGAGCCTTGACGACAGGGTTGGTCTGATTTATGGTTCTTCATCTCTCTTGTATTCATGCAGATTTATAATTTTTTGATGAAATAAATTCCTCTAAGCAGCATACAGTTGACAAACATTTTCATATGCCGATTGGATTTTTTTTTTTTACTGGTACATTTTCTTTTCTTTTCTTTTTTCAGTTTTTTACCTGAAAACAGTGATGAAAAAAAAATAACAAAAACACTTTTTTTTCACCTAAGGATTATAAAACTCCAAAATTTTAAGCCAGTTTATTACTATTAGGAGAATGTCAGCAATAATACAAGATAAGCTAAACCAAATGCTCTCCGTGTTACAAATAAATTAATGAAATGGAATCAACGACAGCCTTTCGCTGGTATATGCTCCAGCAGGTCCCTGGGAGCCTGGACAGGAATAAGCATGTACAAAGGATAGACTGATGGATGAATAGAATCAGCAGATGTCTGTTACTGCTGTCGGAAATAATGTTGCTCTGTGACGGTGCATTTACATTATTTGACCGACGCATTGGGTTGATTGTGTAGTCATGACCAGAAAAATCAAACAAACTGATGCCTGTGAAATATGCAAGAAGAGGATTTGTTGTGTTGACCAGCTAACTGCTAGTAGCTACGCTTAACGGAGGAGTTGCCCATAGGCCACATAACAAAAGGGAAAGAGAGGGTAGCTAGCTTTCTTTCGAGACTTGTGTCTGTATGACCACAAACTTTGATCATGGAAAAATGGAACGACAGTTATTATTTTTTCCTTCATATTATTGTAATGTGAGGTCAGATCATTGACGGCTATGGGCCGTTATAGATCCACCCCATGATTTTATTAGCTAGGCTCTAGCTGCCTAGCCTCAACCTGATTGGCTGACATGCGAGTTGATGCGTCAAAAGTTGAATATTTTTAGGACCTGTTGCGATGTACATGCCCCACAGTTCATTTCGGCAGTGGATGACGACACCGCAGACACGGCACAAAGCACCGTGAACCTCCCTAGGATCAACACGACATGCGCACATTTGTTGACCAGTTGTCGGGAGAAGGACAGGCGAAGAACCGCTGGCTCTGCCATGATGTTGGTAGTAATGTTAGACAACTTCATCTTTTAGTTAGCGTCTGGCTAATTCCATCTAGCAAACATTATGTCCAGTCTTATAAAACTAGTTATAAACTTTGATTGGCAGCTGGCAGGTGTGTCTTCCTGAGCGCGGGCCGCTCATCAGCTTACAAAGTCCTAAGTGTTTGTCTCATTTGTCCAGTTATAAGTTGAAGTACCACTAAATTATCTTTACTTAGGAGAGTCAAGTTCTGTCATGTTGCTTTGAAAGTACAATGGCTAAAAAGTGACTATTTTCATTGCTGTAAGCTTTATTTTGTTTGCACTGTGCATAAGTCCTGCTGGTAAACAACGTCTCACACACTCACGGTTTCTTCCATAATGAGAACTTGTTGACTTTTTTTTTAACTATTTTGACTTTATGTTGGATTCTTACATCTGTTGAACCCAGCAGATGTTTTCTTTGGTCCAGAAGTCTCAGACCACGGGCTAAATAAAGACAGCATAATTACTGGACCAGTCTGAGCACACCCGCCATGCCCTTGCTCTGTCACACACACACACACACACACATACACAAGCTACACATGTATTTTAAGCAAAGCCCACGTATGGCTTAGAGCTTGTAGGTTTATCAAGTTTAAGAAAATGGGCTTTGGTTTAAGCTTTATATGTAATGTACAGCCATGAGAGTCGTTGTAATCTGCCGCAGGGGAAAGAAACGCTGCATGGGTGGCAGTATTTGACTGTTGTTTCTGTTTTAATTGTTCTTGCAAATTTTGAAGTAACTCCAGTAATTTCACATAAATGTTCTAACTTATTGCTGGTATGTTTTTTCAGCAGGACTTGCCTTGATTTTGAGCTGCGGTGCTTCAATCTGTGGAGAAAACATACTGTGCTGTTTTAAGCTGTCTGCGCTCTCTATGGGGGCCTGCTGACTGCTAAGTAGTGATGTGATATTCAGAAAATGTTCCCACACTCTATGAGCTAACTTTTTTTCATGCATCACCTCAGCAGTCTCTGGTCGCCCCAAGGTGTTGCAAACCTATGCCCCCATTCTGAGGGGGATTATCGACTCCACTTGACTTTGAAGCTGCAAAATTTCCAAAACACGATTTGACTTCAAGACTTCCCTATCACTTGATACGGTTTTAATGAGGGGATTTTCAGTTTGACCAACTATGCAAGACTGTCGTCGGAAATGGTCAGCTCCTGTAGTCATGCCTGTTGTCTGTCCTGGCCACCGCTGAACTCTGGTTTAATTCAAATGCCACACACAGGTTGTATATTCCAGGCTTTTTAGTGGACTGCAAAAGGATGAAGAAAAGAGAAACACACCATGAGTGGCTAGACTGGCTTTGCAGTAGCTAACAAAATCAACTTTCATAAAGCAACATGTTCATACAATCGTCATTTCTCCTGTTTTCCACCTTTATTAAGATAAACAATGTAACAATGCATCTTGGGAAATAATTCTAACAGCTTATTTTATTTTAGTATTGATTACCTCCGCCAAGGAGGTTATGTTTTTGCTGGCATTGGCTTGTCTGTTTGTTTGCAACATAACTCAAAAAGTTATAGACGGGTTTTCATAAAAAAATCAGAATATGTCCAAATTGGGATAGTGAACAAATTTTGGAGGTGATCCAGATCACTTTCTGGATCCAGGATTTTTTAAAGGATTCTTTATCATTGAGAGGTAGGGCCATTTTCAGGATATGTGTATATATCTCCACAATAAACGCTCTGAATGCTTGACAAAAAAAAAGATACTGGACATGGTCATGACAGCATCAATAATGTGTAAAAGTATGATCCGGATCCTGGCAATATTCTGGATACTAAGATCTGGAACATGAAAAAAGTCGGGGGTTATCGGCTTTTTCAACACTGTGAGGTAACAAATGACGATACAGATGTGCTGAAACAGATGTATGTTACCAGATTTGATGTATCTAGAACAGTTATGGTTGTTGAATGTTAAATGTCTTCTTTCTTCAGACTTCAATCGTCCAGTCTACAAAATAACACCAAATGAATCAATGGCAAAAAAAAAAAGAAGATTCTGAGAAGATTTGGCAAATGTTTCTTTTGTTCAGATATGTGAGACACATCAATATTCTGTACGAGAAAACAGGAAACACGGTAAGCACAACTTTGCACAATGTCAAAGCACCGTTCACTGAACAAATACATAAGCAGATTCAATGTTTTCCATTAGATAAAAAAATAAAATAAAAATCAGGGTTGATCTTTTGTGGAATATCTAACACTCATTTAAATCATTTCCTTTCACAGTCCATTTCTTTTGTGTTATATACACACTCACAATATCAGCTGACAGACTGATATGCGAGAGTCTCACAAGTCCCTTTCAATATAATCAACTTTTTACTTTGTCAAATGAGAAAAAAAAGAGTCTGTTGGCTTATCACATAGTTTCGTCCTGATAGATATCCCCTCATAATTCACATCGGAGGCTTCCATAACTGTGCTTTCGTACAAACAAACAGCCCAACCTAAAAAATAAATAAATAGATAAAAGAGACAGAGGAAAAGTCTTCTTTGCTCAGGTCGTTTTTGCTCATGAGAAAATCAGTTTGCAAGCAGAATGGAAGGAGGAACCAGACTTAGTGAGAAAATGAGCTTTCTCAACTTTCTTGTGGTTCATTCTCACTTCCATCTAAGTCACACTGGAAACTGGGCAGAAGTGTTCATGTCCACCAGCATCGACTCCACAAATATTCGACTTGTGGATGTAAAATCTTTCAAAAACAAAAGTGCAGTATTTGAACCTTTTATCTGTCTTTTGTCAGACACAAACAAGTCAAACAGACGTAAGTGTCTCTGTAAACACGTGACGGAAGAAATACACGTTACATAGATAAAAACGTACAAATATGCCAACGGAGTGAAATTGAGACAGATGAGAGGAGACTGCAATAGGAGAGAGAGAGAGAGAGAGAGAGAGAGAAAGAGATGGAGACAGAGGAGAAGAACTACACACGAAGGGAGAGAAAGGAAAAGGGAAAAGTGAGGGAAACTGATCTTGAATGGCAGAAAGTGAGCACATTGTGCTGTGGAGGGTACAGGTCATCCTGGCCAGAACACAGAAGGAAGCGCTGCTCAGATCAGCTCAGAAGCTGACAGCTCTCTGATGGGGATTAGAGGACGGCCTGTAAATAATAGGGGTTCAGATCAGGGGCAACGCGCTCCTTTACAAAGTGCTCATTTCTCTCCTATCGCTCTTTCCCTTTCTCTGCTGCCTCCAGGGGCCAAGTTCTTACAGAGTTTTGTTTATCCTGAATGATATTTTCATCAGCGGGCCAGTAGCAGTGTCTTAGGTATTTTCCATATGGCTGAATAGCAGCGTCAAGGAGAACTTGGTCCTCGTCTGCATCATCACAAAGAGAAACATTCAAATTTCCATGAAAGTGGAAGGAAAGCACAGTAGCAGACTGCAATGACATCACTGAGCTAAAGTGAACATCTGGGGGCCAGACACAGTCCCAGCCTTAAAATAGATACTGTAGGCCAGGAGTAGGTGACCTGCAACATGTGGTCTGGTGACACATCAGCAGCTCTTTGGAACTCATTTGGAAATGATCAGTTGTCACCAGTTTCACCGTCGCTTGTTGACACACTGCAATCACCGCAAGAGGATGTCAGTCTGTAGGCTGCAGTTCTGCATAAAGACTACAAAACCATTGTAGATTACACACCAGTGCACTCAAGTTATTGCAAAACTGACAACAGTCCTTCGCCAACATTTGCGGATATAAGTGTTGATATAAGTCTGATTCATTACATGTTTCTTTGACTGGTGGTGTAGCTAACCAGTGGTGTTCAGAAGCAGTTTCTTCTACATTCCCCTTGGAAATTAAAAGTGGAATCCAGAGAAACCAGCCTAATTATTTGTGCCAAAAAGAAAAAGAAAAAAAAAGAGAGAGAAAAGAATTAGGGTGGTTGGCCCAGCTAACCCAGTAAGCATGGATTTGTAAAGGGCCCCTGCATCTTCTCTGTTGGAGGTTGTGAAGGCTTTAATCATCCCAACTGAAAGCACACAGCGAATAATGATGTGGATAAACACCAGATTTGGCGTGAGGATTTGATTTCCGACTCTCTCTTTTGCAGGTGTTGTGACTCTCTGCTGTCATTCTGAGACTCTTTAGAGATTGTTTTGCATATATTTGTGTTGAATTCATTTTCTTTCTTTTTTTCTTTCTTTTTGTATTCTTTTTACATGTATTCTGCCTTTCTTTTCTGCAAGGCCAGTGGCCTTGTAGGTCAGAAAAAAGGAAAAAAGGAAAAAAAGATATGCAATCCAGATGTGATCTATACTGTTAGTCTAAACAGTTCTTTAAGGAAAGAAACATCTGATTTCATTACCTAAGCTCCCTTTATTGATTTGCCTACGAGTGCTTGCTCTGGTCAGCATGGAGAAGAAGGAGAGGGAGCTCCATGTGTGATCTGTTTGAAGACTGAAAGTGAGTGGGCCTATACCCTTTAATCTTAAATCAAGCAAAGAAGCACAAGTGTCAGAGAGTCCTTCCAGGAGATCTTCCAGACACGCCCTGACCACCGGGGCAGCCTGCGCTGTGAGGAGGAGGCTGTCAGAGCACAAGTATGCGGGGCTCGTCCGCGCAGACTGAACCGAGCTCTTGAACAGCAGCAGGTCCAGAAGCAGAGGGGATGACAGCGAGGGGACGAGGATGTAGCGCGTGCGGCGTTTAACGAGGCGGAAACCGATTCAGGACTCGATGCATGCTGAGCTCCTCACCAGTGATGAGTTGGCTCCTGTTGTGGATTCTGACAGCAGCTGGGATTCAACAGGTGGGGGGGACAACGCATCTGTCGTTTTTCTTAAAAAAAAGAAATGTTTATTTCCTTTTTTTAATGTGCAAATTGCATATTTGGCTCAGTAGTTGTTGATATAGAAGTTTAATTATTGACCTCAAAACTGTTAGTTTTTTTGTTTGTTTTTGTCATAAAAGTGAACCGCAAGGTTCTTACGGGGACTTGTTTCTTTAACATGTGGCACATGCTTCCACCCACGTAGTTATCATCATCATCATCATCATTGTTATTATTATTGTCTTGACAACAACGTAGCATGATGTTCCCAGTTTATCCTCGGATATCTCTAAAACCTGGTTTTAATGTCAGCTGTCGTCATGCATGACGACATTTGTTGGGCTTTAGTGCCACCTTGTGGTCATTTAGGGAAATGCTTCTCAACGTCTGCATCAGCTTTCTTGCATTCCAAAGTCCATCTTCATCAGATTAACAAAAAGTAGTGATTTGATGAATTATTATTGCATTTAGTTATTGGATTTTTTTTTTTTTAAAGTATTTGTAAACAAACGCTATAAAGACTGTAATAAAAGTAAAAATCTCCCTCCAAAGGGACATTATTTCCATCAGCATTTAACAACAAATGTGATTGAATATCTTGCATGTCTAACTTGACTGTATAACGGCTGGTAAACTGCCAGTGTTGTCTGAGCCACATGCTCCTTATTTGGTAATGTTTTCCTTTTTCAAAGTTTTTCCTCCTCTCTGAGAGGAGTAAATAATTTTCTCTGCAAAATCTCCCACACATCTTCCAACCTGACCACAAACTCGCCAGAAAAACCTTCAGGAGAAAACAAACTCTTCTGTGTTTGACATCTTTCATAACAGAAAAAAAACAACTCTTCCAACTGTCCAACTCTTTGTCCACATTTTAAAGCATTACTGGATATGATACTGAAGAATGATTTGAAAGTATCTGTGCATCTGTCTCATGGTGCTAAGTGATTTCTCAGATCATATTTTTCTGGCTCATTTGGTGCTAATTTGTTATTTGAGTAAAATCAAGCATAATTCCCCAAATGCATTCAGTATCAGGATGATAACTTCATAAGGTCAATCCACAGTTTTCAGAATGAACTTATGAGTTTCCTGCCTCTCTATCCATCTTGTCAGTGTATTAGTTTTTAGCTGAGCTTATTTTTGTAAGAGGTTTTTTTTTTCCCCTCTGTAAATTAGCCAAATGATTGTAGGCTAAATGGATTCTTTTGAGGGATGGCTTAGTGGCATAACCCTGATTAAAAGTCATTTATCAGCATTAGCTTTCAATACCAAACAGTCATAATTAGTGTTACTATAATTTCACTGACGTGCGGAGAGTGAGCTTGGAAAAATGATTTTGAGTATGCTGCGCTTAAGATAATTAAGCATGTTTTCTCACAATTAATTGCAGATTAGGTGTGAATACGTGTGTGTGTGATTCATTACTTTCCAGAAAATACTGGACATGCAGTCAAATGTGTCACTTATTGTATAGACTGTTTCACACTGATGTCATCATGATGGACAAGGGGTCTTCTGCAGCTACATTCTTACTTATAAAGATCTTTCATGATGTGATTACTGCAAAATTAATCTATATATAATAATAATAATACAGGCATCATATGGATTTGTCTGAGTGCACTTGCTTCAGAAATGTAGTGACTTCCCCTTTTCCTAAGTCAGAATCTCAGTGAACTCACTGGGGACAAATATTTGGCATTTTCTCAAGTACATTCTGTCCTCCATAAAAAAAGGAAAATTTTATCTAGATTTTCACATGCACAACTTGTTGTCGAAACATCCATCTTAAATAAAAAAAAACAACAAATTTTCTCTGCACAGTCCAGTCCAAAACTAACCTCCAAGCACTGAGCTGCTAACGCGTCTCGTGTGGTCTGCTGCAGTGTGAACATCTGCTTTTAAGAACTGCGAAGCTCTTTAGTGTGTGACCTCGGCAGAACAGTGCAACTGATGCGGGTTAAAACACACTGAGGGAGGCAACAATAAGATTCCCCTTGGCGGGGGGGGATTATGATACTGTTCAGCACAGTTGCAATCAATGTCAAGTTAAGTGGAAAGAAAAAAAACTTGGATACTGATTTAATAAGATTATATCCTCTGGGTGTTTAATTCATTTTTATAGGTTTATTTAATTTGTTATGCTGCATGACCAGTGAAGCAGAAGTGAACCAATAAGGGTTAAGAGATCATTTTCAGCTCAATTACTTACTGGGACAGGACTGGATATATAAATAAGACAAATCAAGATTGAGGATATTTAAAGTCTTGCATGTCATGGGGGGAAAAGAGTCATTCATGTATTAAAATATTTCACTGTGCACAAAGATAAAGAAGAAGCTTCTGGAGCCTGAAGAGACAGGATGGCAGTGTATTTCTTGATTTCAAACACTGTTGCAGAGTTCAAATAAATGCATAACAAAAAATGTATTGTTATGCATTCTTTTCTCTGCTTTTCCCAGGCCTACTCCCTGATTTCCACTGCCATGCCGCCTACCACAACGGCCACTCCCACGCCCTCGGAGGCGTACAACCGCACACAGTACTGCAAGTGGCCCTGCGAGTGTCCAGAGGTCCAGCCAAAGTGCCCGCCAGGAGTGAGCCTCCTCATGGATGGCTGTGACTGCTGCAAGGCCTGTGCGCAGCAGATCGGTGAGGTGTGCAATGAGGCCGACATGTGTGACTACCACAAGGGACTGTACTGTGACTACAGCTCGGACAAGCCTAGGTACGAAAAAGGAGTGTGTGCATGTAAGTGTCACCCGCCGGATCAGACATCTGCTTTGTAAAAACAGCTAAATCTTTGCTCATTTTGTAATGCTGCATGGCACATTCATTTTCCAAAGTGACTAGATGAGATTGGGGTAGATCAGGTGTCTGTTGCCTTGGAAATGCTTGTTGCCTTGGTAATGGTACAAGAGGCACTGGCAAGATTTTGTCCCATGTGTGCTGTAGACCACACTTTAGTTATAAGTTATAAGAAAGAACAACTTTTTATGTCATTGGTGTTCTTAGTTGTGTCTGCTATGGCCAACATATGGCTGTCAAATGTGGTCAGGTTTCAGGGTTGCTGATGAAGACCAGCAAGATACAGACCCAGTCCAGTCTCAGCACACCAGAGACCACTAGGTTGTGCATCAATCATGGACTGATGGATTGATCATTAAGCTCCAAGTTATTCTTGAAGGCATGTTGGATTTGTGCCATTATAGGTTCAAGCTGTTCTGGGTCAAAGAGCAACATTGCATCTCTGGAGTCTGCAAAGAAGTAGCACTTATCCTAGCATTAAAGATTAAACCACGTCCACCCCAGACATTGCATTCATTTCCATTTTCATCAACTGCAGTATATCACAAGAGTCAAAAATGAGGGAACATTTAGAGTCAGAACTTTTATGTGAGTTGAAAATAAAAACTATAAACCCTGGTATGATCATATTTAGAACAACAGCCCAACAACATGACCTAATGAGGCTTGAAATGTTAAGTTTAAGTATAAGCTACATTTAATTTGCAGTCTGTCAACAGATGTTTTATTATTCAGTCCACTCCACATTTGTTTGTAACATTAACTGCTTTAACAGAATGTGTCAGAAATTACACAGTCGCACCACAAACTACCAAGCTTCCCTAGTTTTTTTTTTTTTGCAATTTACCCCTTTATGTCTTTATAACGTTTGTCTGCTTGTGGTCCCTCTCTGCCAGACATGGTGGGAACAGGCTGTGTGCATGATGGCGTGCTCTACCGTAATGGGCAGAGCTTCAAGCCCAGCTGTAAATACCAGTGTGTGTGCGTGAATGGTGCCATCGGTTGTGTGCCGCTGTGCACGGAGTCCCAGCCTCCCCGAGTGTGGTGCCAAACCCCACGCCGGGTCAAAGTGAGGGGACAGTGCTGCGAGCAGTGGATCTGTGATGAACCCAAGAGAGGGCGCAAGACCGCACCGCGACATGCAGTGGAAGGTAGGATGCTTGGTGTTAATTTATCTGCAGGTTTCCCGTAGAAGCTGCTGTGTTTGGTTGAGTGAAGCTGATTTAGTCCAGGAGGATCATGCAGAATGAGTGTGTGTGTGTGTGTGTGTGTGTGTGTGTGTGTGTGTGTGTGTGTGTGTGTGTGTGTGTGTGTGTGTGTG
>JBAMYA010065601.1:0-26699 GCA_037176975.1 Arrhamphus sclerolepis
CTTATATGTGTGTGTGTGTGTGTGTGTGTGTGTATATATGTATGTGTGTGTGTATATATACACACATACACACAGTATTTAAGATGAAGATGGTTTAAAATTGTCTGTAATATGGTCAAATTAGCAAATCCTTCATGAACCTTTATTCTGTGATATAAAACTCAGTGTTGTTCAGCAAGTAATTTTAAAGTTTGTTACTTTTAGTACTAATATTATCCACTTTTAGATGTCTCGTGAAGGCCTGTTGTATAAGTTTTTCTTTTTTGCAATATAAAAGCATAAACATGTGAATTTTTAATTTAAACAATTCACACTTCATCCTACATCTCTATTCAGTTTTCCAAATATTTTAATTTAAGTCAACAATATTTTCATTGAAATTTTCCATATTTCACAGAGCACATAACAAGCACTGGTAACATACCCCCAAGGTGTAGATGTCACAAGACATACACATGGTGAAGAAAGTATTAAATCCAGTCTTAATAATCCCATCCCAGTTATCCCAAATAACAGCCAGAGTAACATCAATGAGACAGTCCATTGTCCATGGAGTAATACAGAGAAATAAGATTAGCTAGCAAATATTTTAATTTTAAATATTTTTACTCTCTTTTGGTGTGTAGTGTTGCAGCTCTTATAACCTTATTTTCCGCCACAGCAGGCAGATGTTTGCTGTGAAAATGCTTTAAGCGCGAATCTGTAGGTGCATGTACCAGCTGAAGACACTCACCCAAAACAACAGTGATGTAGATTCAAGGAGACTTAAGTAAACAGTACTTTAGTCCTCCCTGAACCCAACTTCTCTGGATTCTCAGTCAGCGTGCCACCAGCCAGAAACCACCCAGAGCTGCTGCTTGCTCAGCACAATCTCTGTTTTTATGATGCTGTTAAACAGCTGCTAACTGCGCCTTTCTACGTCAGACAAATGATCCAGAGATAATCCTGCTTAATAAGTTTTATTTTTATTGGGTTGTATTTGTTTGCCTGAGTCACTGATGCGTCAAATGCAAAAACAGGTTTATTCTATTTTAATTGTCTCCTGACAAGGTTTTGACTGCTTGCCAAGTTCCTGTCTCTCTAGAAGACTTGCTGTGAATTGAGTAGTTGGTTCCCTGCTTTTCGTGGTGTGAATAAGGGTCAACTTTCAAGCACGAGTGGGACCTCGACGGCCCATTTACGACATTGTTGCCTTAGTTACAGGCCCAGAGCAGCATTGTGCATCCATTATGGAATGGCATGTGCAGTGAGACGGGGCGGTGGAGGATACAGCCTGGGGGCAGCAGCTGTCCGGTGAACCAGAGTGTGCACATCTGCAACAGCTAGCTAGATGATGCAGATGTGCAGAGTGCTGTGCTGGATGACACCTGGTGGCTTTCACATCTGTCAAGATGTTAATGACTTTGTTTCAAAACAGTAAATCAAACAAACAAACAAAAACAAAAAATCCAGGTCTACGTGAAACCCTCTACAAGTGGTGCTTGGCTCTTGGACAGCTCTTTTGATCTTTCTTTTCAAACCTCTGTCAAAGATCTTGCGAGGACCTGGCTGTGGCCATTTATGGTGAAATGATGCTCTTTCCACTTCCAGATTATGTCTCCAACAGTACAACCTAGAATATTAAGTTTTATTATTGAGAGCCCCATCTGTAACTGACACCATCAGTATGTTTTCCACAAATAAGGTTGCTGAGGTCCTGAGAGAAGTCTTTGCTTCAGCCCATCATGACATGTTTCTCATGAGACACCATGGTACTGAGACACTCCTTTATAGGCCATCATTTGGGAATAATAATGGGAATAGTAATAATAATTATTATAAAATTGCACTGACAGAGGACATGATTGCTTTCCAATTACTGATTTACTGACATGCCTTCTTGCACCTCACCTTTCTTTCTTTCTAAGTGTTCAGTGCTTTTCTCCCGTGTCATTTGACATTATTACATAAAAAATGGATTTATGGACATCTAAGGTTTGAACTCTTTGCATGTGTGGATTGCGTAGGTTGTTACCAAAATCTTGTGAACGTTTCATATATAGAAAATTTGGGAATACATTGCATATAGATATAGAAATATATTGACAGTCAGAGTGAGGAGTTGTCCAGTTTGATGGCCACGAGCAGGAGTGATTTCCTGTGGTGCTTTGTGGCGCTTCTTTGTAGAATCAGCCTAGTACTTAATGTACTCCTGTATCTGACCAGAACATCATGTAACGGGTGTTCCACATTGTTCAAGCTGACTTGCAGCTTGGACAGCATCCTCCTCCCCAACACCTCCGTCAGAGTCCAACTTTACCCCCACAATGTCACCGGCCTTGCAGTTGAGTTTTCTTTTGTCTATTGGCATCCACAGCCCTCATCCAACTGAGAACTTTCCAGGAGTTTTAAGAACAATGAAATAGTTATTTTGGTTTGAAAACTTCAACACACCTGCCAAGATTTCCTAAAAGCTTGCGCCAATGGGCCTCAGGGGCAGAGCTATGGAACCAACAGCTCTGCCCATGCAGAATCATTTAATTTAAAAGAAAAAGGGAGATCTTTTGCTTGTGTCTTCCTATTATAGTGCATTATTCCAGAGTCGCTATATGTTGAGTTCTCTGCGGTTCAGTCACTGCTGCCGCTGAGACTAAATGTAAAAGGTCAGTTGTATACTATTCATGATGCACTGTGGAATTAATTGAATGCAGAATATTGGTTGGGGGGCGTGCACATGCTTATACCTGTTAAAATGTAAATAAGTCTAAATATTAGTCTAAATAGTTTTTTCATTATTTTGAGATGACCTAAATTACTGTGAATGTGACATATAGACAAAAAGTAAATAAAAAAAAACAACTTGTCATTCATTGTTTCCATTTGTCCCCAAAACTCCTTCACGTGATGTTGGACCAACTGAAAATCCATGAGCTCATAATCTATGAACTCGTTCTCAGTTTATACTGATCATCTAGATTAATGTGGGCCAGTGGTTCTGGGAATCTGAAATAGAATAAAAAATCAAAGCATATTATTTAAAGAAAAGAAAAGATAATTTTGATGATAATTCAATGATTATACTCAAAAGGAGATCAATATCTTCACAGATCCGGGTAAATCCAGTTGGCTTGTCCATGGTTAGATTCTAAGTTTTGACGCTGTGCATCCAGTGAATTTCATGATGATCGATGAGCTAACGCCGCTGAAGTTAAGTGAAGGATGTTTTGAGACTACGCACGGTCACTTAGCAACTATCCCATAGTCTCGTTCCCTCTACACCAGAGTGTAAACAAGCTTCAAATAATTAATGTGTAATTACGAGGTTACCATGTATAGATGAGCTCACACACTCTTTTTATGCTTTTTATGGCAGCAGCGTGTTTAACAAAGGAATTGCATATTAATGCTTGATGGGATTCTCTGCAATATTGTCGATGGGACATGAGAGTACGTGAACAGGCTGAATTGTTTGACTTTTGTTGCACATTCATAACAGCCCTTCTTTAGAGAGAAATAAGACGTCTTCCTTCATACTAGAGAAGCCATAAACGTGCTAAAATAGTGGTCCAACTAATTTAGGAAATTCTGGATAGCAAGTGTAGCAATGTTTTATTGATGATTTGGCTAATGATGCTGATCTCTAACCAAAAACACTAATGTTTGTTAAGTAGCTATTTTGATATGTTATGTAGTATATTCTTTGGAGTAATAATAGTAACTAAACCTTGCAGAATTTGACTGGACTGAAATCTGAAAGTCCTACTTTCTAGTTTTACAGAAGACGTTGCTGATAAACTGTTGATCAGTTTTTGAAAAGCAAAAGTAAACACCTGAAAATAAAGTAAGACATTTCTGCATCAGCTGGTCGTTGCTGAGAGGTGTGAGAAGAACTAACTCCCAGAAAAGGAAGGGAGGGCCCGCTAAACTCTGAATTGTGTTTTGTTGGCTATAGGTCGAGGTTATAATAACACACATCCACATGTGCAATAATATGGTATTGGTTATTTAGGGGCTGCGTGTTCTCCTTCAGTAGGAGTTGGACCTCTTGTATATTTCCTCCCTGGCGTCTTCCTTGCTCCGTTCTCTGAGGTAAAATTTAAAGAAAAGATGACGGGAGTTGAAGCTGTGGGCGTGTAGAACTTGTGCCAGCCAACATCCCCCGAACCTGGCCGAGCAGTCTAATCCACCCAAGGCCAGAGAGGAAGCAGTGAGATCCAAGTGAAAAATCCTGCCAGCTTTGGCCAATATATGCCACAAATACTCTCATCATGGAGCTGCCGCATGATTTGTAGCATAACCTCTAAACCAAATGAAGTGTGTGAGAAAACCTAACAGAAATGCTCGAATCTCAGAGACCCACTCATCCTTTGATTTTTTTAAAAAGAACTCTAACTGAATCCAACATACATCAAAGTAAGAAATTAGTTTTTTCATCATAACGTGTATATCTGTGATCCTAAATGGTCCTCAGCATGCTGAAGGATGCGTCATATTCACCATCAAACAGTGGTGACACATTCACCCTGAACATTTGAGTTTGATATTGTTTTTAATTGAATTGAATTATCTTATTATTTTTCACCTTGGCCGGTCCCTTTTCAAATATTCTCTCTATTTTTTATGCTACAAAATTAATTTGTATGATTATACATTAAAGTACACTCTGATAACACCCTGACAGAGTTTCACTTTGACAGCTTTCTTGGTAAAGCACACATTTATGGCTTTCAGAAAGGTAATGCAACATTTTGTCCTGGTGAATGGACAGATAAAGTACTTTTTGATGTCTTCTTGGAGTGGCTGTATGGAAGAGAATACTTTTATTCTTGCCGTCTGGGTCCGTGTGTGGCTTTCTGGAAGTCTGATTTTGATGTGGTTGTAGTCTTGATGTTATTTACTTTGCTTGTTTATGACCATAAACCCAAGTTTTCCCAATCCATCCCCTGGGAACCATAAATGTCAGGGCAGCTCTTGGGTGATTCTCAGAAAACTGAACAGACACATAGCTGTGAGAACACTGTAGATCATGTAGTCAGGCTGTTGATGATGTCAGATGATGCAACCATAAGTCCCACAGTGAAGCAGTGAACATGGTGTGCATGAGCAGTGAAAAGCTGTCGCAGACCACATCATAGTCCATCAGCTCAGTCCATGGAGAAGCCAGGGAGTGGCGTTTGTTGGAGCTCCATAATCCAGCTTGCATGTGCTGTAAATCACGCCTCTCCCAGGGGGTGGGGCTTCCAGATGTAGCTAGGTGTGGTTTTGACAGTGTGTAGGTGGTTGTGTGATTGGATCTGCAGCCATGTTTCCCCTTGCACTGAGACCATGTTTGACACTTTGTTTTGACAGAGTCAAACTATTCCCAACATGACGTCGTCCTCTCTCCAAAGCACATCCAAACTCTTGTCGGGTACAGCGTCAACATGTCTGCTGTGGCTCCACAAAAGCCCATCTGTCACTCACGGATTTGTGGAGCCTCCTTGAGCTCTTTGAGAATCAATATCAGATTGTAAATCCCTTTTTCCAATGAGAGAGATGACCTTAATAAAATTTGTTAGTCATGTTGTAGCGCATAACTTTGCACATATTAAATGATTCTCCTGCTTTTGTCTTTCAGGGCAAATATTGATGAAGTGGAGACAGAAGTTGTGGAGATTGAAGCTAAACTAGATAAGGTAAGACACCACTGCGCCGCATCCATCTGTCACATGTAAGCAAGCAAGTTATTGGATGTGAAAAATTAATTTCAGGTCTTGTGTCAATATGAATACTATTTAAAGCTGGTATAATTTTTCTGGCTGAAGGAGCACAGTCTTTCTGACATTTATATTAAGCCCTTTCAACTCACATTTCTGACTTGTTCTGTGTTCCTTTTTTTACGAGCAGTCTGCTGAAGTCAGGCCAAGTCTGCTCTCTATATCTGCGTGTTGAATTAGGTTGCTGGTTGGCTACAACATTTTTATTTATTTTATTGTTTTTTTACAACTACAACACTTTCCAAGCATACCTGAAGGAGAAATTATTGATGCCTACACCCCTTCCCAGTAACCTGCTGATTCTGGTGCAGCTCAGAAATCTGGTGCTTTATTTAAAACTCGTCCTTTCTTAGGTTTGATCATCTTTTACAGACCTGCTTGACTTTCTATAGACAGAAATTTAATGAATGAATGTTCGTCAGAATGACAAATTTATTAAGATGCTCTGACTTTGTCTTAACTTTACTGTTATGCACGTGTAAACTCTGTTATCCAAGTCATGATAACTCTCATAGATTTAAAATCAAGGCACTGTTTGTTTTTTGTTTTTTTTTCCTTTTGTTAATGTTTCACCTTCCATCTAGAGAGCTTTGTCAAACTGACAATTACTTTTTTTCTATTGAAAAAACAATTCTGTATATAAGGTGAAACGTCTCCCAGAGCAAAGAAAAAGAAGTTCAGCTGCCAAGTCCAACCATTCAGCAACGTCAGGATCACAGTTTAGAGAATTGAAATGTTCCAAATTATTTTGTGTTTATTCAGGTTCATTTGTCCTGATGTCATTAGCTTTAGTTTGTGCAGGTGCTAAAAATAGTTTAATTTTTCTTCTCGAGCCTAGAAATTTCAAAAGACGTGCAGAAAATACCAGTGAAGAGTATTTCTGCATTTTTCTCGCATGGATCTTAAGCCTACATAATAATATTTCATATCAAGTTGGAAAAGGGAGTAATAATCTCTATTTTCAGTCTTAATATACTGTGATGCAACAGACATGAAACACAGCTTGACTGTCAGCTGTTCAATCACAGCCATACATTACTCTGCGATGCCTAATCCCACGCGGCGAGCATTAATAGTTTAATAATAGTTGGGGTTCTCTCTCCTCATATTAATGAGCGCTGTAATGTCACTCGGCGCAGATGAACAGTTCAGCAAAGGGTCATAGAAATGTGACATGGTTATTGAAGTATCCTGTTAGCATGAGGCGGCCATATGCTTTTCACGTAATGCTCATGTCGGAGGTTCATCTGGCAATGTTCCTAACCTTAACCTGACCCTCACTTTGATTAAAAGCGTGTGTCAGAGATGGAGCCAAGATCATTTGGGCCACCTTCAGCTCTGTAAACATCCACTCCTACATGTGCAGAGTTTTATATTCTCCACCTGATATGACAACATGTACAGTTGTGAGTTCACTTAATACCTCACATGTTGGTGAGGTTTTTCTATACAGGAAGGTAAAAAGGTTTGGGCAACCTCCTCACAATGCCTGTTTGTCTGTGTGTACTAGCATAAAAATGACCTAGTTTCTAAAAGAAAAGAAAAAAAAAAATCACGAGGTTAATTATGGCACATTTCTTTAATTATAATATAAAAACTGAGAAGCCAGAAGCATGACAGTCACCACGTGTTTTAGGCAGGTGCCTATGAGAGTCAGTCCTCTCAGCCAATGGGTCTTCATTAGAGTGACGGCTCCAGTGGGATCCACTAACATGGCGAACTACCACTCCATTACACTTGGTGGCAGCTGTGCACCATGTTTGGTGTTTGCCAGCCCCTAAAAGACAGATGAAAAAGAAGCCAGCAAAAAGGAGGGAAAACAAAACAAGGCGAACATTCTGGAACGACACAATCGAAATGAAAGCAGCTGAGTTTGTTACTGCACTAGCATACGCTGTCAGCACCAAATCAACTCCAACCCCACACAGCAGTTTTTTCTAGTCTATGCTGATTTATCAAACCCTACGCAGGGCCCCGTAGACAGTTTGTAAAAGAAAATTCTTCCTGTGGGACCTGGTAGCTAATGGAGACATGCGCTAACAGTCGAGGCCCCATAAAAGTGCTCTGGAATCCCATTAATGCAATCCCAACTTTTTAGATTTTTTTTTTTATTGTGTTTTGTTTTTTTCTCTGCAACACTGCTCTGATGTCTGTTTCATTTATGCATTTAGTGTAACCGAGCAAGGATGTTGAATTAGCATGGACGGTGAAGACGTGTCCCCACCAATATCCAGCAATTACCGAAGTGTCTCCAATAATTTTGACACTCCTCCCTTCCAAAATGAATATCATCCTGTCCAATGTCTCTCCAATCTGGATGTGCACAAACGGGAACTATCCAAGACTCTGGTGCGACAAGACACATGGGTTCAAAAGAGATCGAAAATGTCTAACATCTGTTCAAACTATGTCAGAGATAACTGCAACTTTGTGCAAGAAAATGACGAGCCACATTGAAACGCAGGAACTTTTCATTGTGATAGCAATAATTTTTCGAGACACGAAACGGTTCATCAGTGCATGTTTGGCGAGAGTTTTGAAGTGACGTGTTGCCTCACTTTTTGCATGGCACGTATCAATGCTTTATTGCATCAGGGGGTGATTCTACCAGGTAGTAGTGCCGTCAGAGTGGAGGAGTCAAGGTCACGGGTGTGGCCTGTTAAGGCCTGGATACGGATATGTCAGATATCTGGCCCCCTTGGGTTGCTTGTGTAAGGGAGAAAACAGCAGCCATGATCCTATGGGCAAAAAGGAAAAAAAAAAAAAAAAAGATCCTATGGGCATCACAGATTTATATTTAACCATCAATCATCATCTCATCTGTTTTTCTTAAAAAGAAATATATATATATATACACACATATATATTTCTTTTTAAGAAAAAGAGATCATACATATACTGACATATACATATATATTCAGTGACATGCAGAAGTACTCCTTCAATATAAAAGAAAGAAAGCAGAAGCTCCATGTCTGGTTAGCAGCTGGCAGGAAATGGGACATGATGTGAGAGGACAGTTGGTGAAAAGCCCAAGTCTGGCATCAGAACGCAGTAAGGGGCTAAGAAAAGCAAGTTTTATGGCAAATAAAACAACACTTTGCTGACAGCTGCAGAGAAACTGAAAAATGTGCATAAACATTCACAAAACACATTCATGGTCTTTGATAACAGATGTTATCATTTACAACATAAAGGCTTTGTGATCTTTTTACATGTTCAGGGGATAAACTATCAACCCCATCTTAACCAAATACAGTGGACATAGGTTTTACTTCATAACTTCTGTTCTTTGTTTTTATTTTGATTTCAGGGCTTGTTTTTTTCTTGATCTTGTTTTCGTAAGGATTTTTGGTTTTCCCGTTCTGTCCGTCAGGTCTGCGTTCAGTTACTTTCCTCCCCGTCTGCCTCTTGCTGCTGTTGTCTTCCCTGATTGTCTCACTTTTTTCTTCAGCTCTTACATAAACAAAGCGACTTTTGCTTTTCTCCTTGTCTCCTTGTCTTCTGCGTTTGGTTACTGCTCCTGCACTTTCTGAAATAAATGTGTTTTGCTGCAGTGTATATTGTTGAGGGAGAGGGCAGAATGGCGTTTATTTTACACTCGTCTCACTTTCTTTAGTCAGGGATTACTCTGGGCTTTAGATATCCCTGTCTGTTTCATAACTAAGACTTAGGGTCTTTGTATCATCAACCAAAAACAAACACTGCTATTAAATCTATCACAGCTTAGATTATTTTGATGGATTTTCACATCGATGCATTCTAAACGTTCTGTGTAATTCTGTGTTGCCGCTTTCTTCCTTTTTCCACACAAGTGCTGCAGACTCAGGTGAAGTGAAGATATGAATCATCTAGTTTTAATGGGATATGAGTCTGATGTCGAGGTTACAGTGTCGGAAACGCTCAGAACGAAATCGAATCTTCTGCTGTGTTTGGCCACAGTTTCATATGACATGCTGTGATACCTTTTCTTCATCTGTGTGTGTGTGTGTGTTTTCTCCTCAGCTGGTGAAGCTATGCAGTGGGATGATTGAAGCTGGGAAGGTGTACGTCAGCGCCAACAAGCTCTTTGTGAACGGCATCCGGGATCTGTCTCAGCAGTGCAAGAAGGATGAGATGATTACGGTGAGGTTTTACAGAGGCAGAGACATCTTCCCTCGCCTCCGTTTGATCCATCAGACTTTAGCATCACTTTCCTGTCTCTGTTTGCTTTTTTTGGTGGGTTCTTGTAGCATGTGTCCTCAGCGGGCGTTAGCCTTGAAGCTCTGTTTTTGTTTGAAGAAACATGGTTACTAACAGATTAGTCAGGGAGGACTTTACACGGGAAGCATATTGGGTCTGGAAACCTCTGGCTCAACACACAGTACATGCTTCTTGGATTATTCTTATGGCTGCTGACAAAAAATACTATTAAAATCCCTCTTGGCTTCATCTGTGTGACTAATTGTGACTTTCCTCTTCAAGTGTTGTTCATTTTTGTAGTTTCCATTGTTAAGGAAAAAAAAAAAAGAATCAGCTCTACGCTAATGGCTCCGTTTCCCGTATGTGGTTCAAAAATACTTCAGTGACATTAAACAGTTTTGACATTATAGACTGTTGCTGTTTTCCATTTATAATCTCAATAAATTCTCATATTGCCCTATTTTCTTGTCAAGCTACAGTTAAAGCAGCAGTAGTATTTTTTTTGCATGTATTGAATAGCTAAAGATCATCTGCTTTTCAGTGTTTTTAATGATCCTTTTTTTTAATTTTATATTTTTATTTCAAGGAGTGCCTGGAAAAGTGTGGAGAAAGCCTTCAGGAGATCATAAACTACCACATGGTAAGTTGTCCATGTGTGCCAGATTCAGCAGATTGTGACAGAGCAGATTCTGTGTAGAACATGTGGCCAAATGTTTTAGATTTGAAGAGGTATGGCTTTATTAATAGCAATAAAGTATTTAACTTTTATTTATTTATTTATTTATTTCAAAGCTTGCCAAATAGCTTTGATTAAAGGAAAAAAAAAACATGGGGTTGCCTGGTTGTCGGCTCACTTTAAAGGCCCCTGACCTTCTGACCCCGGAGGCCCTTTGAAGTCCATTAGCCTGAACCCGCTGAGTGCTTCTCAGTGCTGTAAAGTGCACAGACTTTATGTTTACGTATGTGTGCATCACACTCCTTCCTGAAATACAGCAATGTGCAGTCGGAAATCTTCCTCCTCGTTCGTTTTCAAACTTCCAGTGGAGAGGGACGTCATCATTCATGGCTTGAGTCTCTCAGGCAGGCCTGGAGTAGATTTAGCTGCTGGACACTAGTAACTGCAGATAAACTTGGCATATTTCAGTGTGTGTTATACGCTGTAAGCTCAGATTTGTGCACAGTAATGCATGTCAGATCCTGCGTAGGTTAAACTAAGGACATAACACTCAGTTCTAATTGTACATTTATGTTGTCTCCATGGCTGCGCATTTCCTTGGGGGGGGGGGTACTTTGGGGAGGGAGAGTGCAAGGAAGCATAATTTAACTTTAGTGAAGATTTTTGGATAGAAGTTCGGGATCATCCTCATTATCCCTCCATGGGACTGATGAGGTTTGGTCTCCCACTGACTCAGTGATCTGGTGAGCTGCAGCGTTTTTATTCAGTTGAGGAAGCATTTGCTGTGTGTATATTAGCAAACAGTATTTAAATGTTAAGATGATGACAAATACAGCTACAGATGGTGAGGAATTCCATCATTAATGCTTCATTTTCATGTTAGTTAATTGACCTCTATGTAGAATGAATATTACAGCCCTCTAAGTTTATTCATGTGAGAGCTTTTTACCTTTCTTTTCTGTTTCCAATGCAACCATCGTGCATGAAAAGGAGATGTTTGAGGGCCATCCGTGTGTCACACTGACAGATCCCCTGTATACGTCTGGTTCAGTGTGTCTGTCACACTTTGGAGACCACTGAAGAGTGTGTATTGGCTCGGGACCAGCTGGCCTCTTCAACTGTAGGCTCAGCTGCGCTTTCAGCCTCCTGCTCGCCCTCTTCTTCCCTCCAGAGAATCTGACTGGACGCTAATATGGCTCTCTCAAATGTTTTCTTTGTCTCCGTCGTGTAAAGCAGACCAGAGAAGGGAGGTGATGGTGCAGCACGATAAAGGCGTTTCCTCTGAGATGAAGCAACAATGTGGTGTGACATTTTGGCATCTTTTACATGTTCGTTTTTCGAGGAAGGACAGAATGTGCATTCGAGTGTGTTGCACCCCGGCAGGGCATAATGAATAAGACATGAGGATGGTTATACCTTCTACATATGAAGGATGTGCCTCTTTGTGCAAGCTTTGCTGCACTGGAGACTTTCAAGAATACGAAATGGCTCTGTACACGTGGGACTGCATGAGTGCCAGGCGTGCTTGTTGCAGCAATGCTTGGATGCCTTTTAAAAAACAAATACAAACAGCATATACGTTTTGGCGTATAATGTGAACAGGCAAATGCATGGGTCTGTGAAAATTGTAAAAGCCCTGTAAGCCTGATGGTCTTTGCCAATACAGTTCAAAACAGAACCAACTCTGTGCAAGTGTCAAAATCAGACCCAGTATAACTCTTCTATAGCATTTCCAAAGATTTCACAAAAGATCTTTCTTTCACGTCACCAACAGAAGGCCGAAACTTTCAGTTTCAGTTTAACTCGAGCATGAAACTACATTTTAATACTTAATTACTGACTTAAACTGACGTTTGACAATAAGAAGAATGACAGAGGGGAGACTGACACATAGATGCAGAATGAGACGTTTATTGGAAAGCAGTGAAGCGTCACATGTAGCAGCTGATTGGATTTACACAGATTTTTTTTAAATTTTTTTTTTAATTAACACATTTTCAGTTTGATTTTTCTGGTTTGTTTTTAAAGCTTACTCAAAGAAATGCACCTACCTGTGCAGCAGGATGTTCAAACTGAATGAATTCATTTCCACAAGTGGTGCCAGCGTCTGACAGTTGGGTATATTTAGAAGCGAGACCAAAGGAAGATCCAGCAGGAGCTCAGTCCTGCCTGCAGATGAAATCCCCATCATTCCTTGCAGTCTCTCTGATCATCTCTTTGATCTCGTCCTACACAACAAGTTTTTGTGGAGGAATATATGATGGTCTAAGCAGAGAGATGAGAATGATTTACGCCCTCTTACTTGCACGTTTAGCTTAACTTAACATAAAGAACTGGGCACCAGTGGAACTGACTAGCTTGGTTCCATGGGAAAAACAAAAAAACAAAAAAAAGGAGTTCACTAATTAACATGTTTGCTTCATCCTTCCAAATACCCAACGGAAAAACACAAAACAAAGGCTAAATCTGCACTAATACATACAGCATTTTCAAAATTGCAGCACCATTTCTGAAATAATCTCTTCCACAGTAACGCAGTTGAATAAACACATTTCACAATCTTTCACTGATGACAGTGATGGGACTGTTTCAAATCACTTCTGATTTCCATATGTAATGTAAAATATGGAATTTAGCTCCACAAATGCAACTGCCATAGACAAGTAGAAAACACGTGTAACTTGAATTTCCTTATTTTTTTCCCTTCTAAAAGAGAAACGACTGTGGGATAAAGCCCCGTCATGAAGAAAGCATGTTTTTATCACTCTGCCAACTGTTTAAATTTCTGTTCAGGCTGCATAATATACCACATTGTAAAACCAGGCTGGGCAATATGAACATTGCAAAAAGCAAGAAATTCAATTAAATCAATTTCTATCAGAGACCATTTTGGCTCTCTTGAATGCTAAAGTAATAAGGGTACTTGATGTTATTTCAGTAAAAATGAAGCATTTCAGAATGAATATGTATTATTGAAGTATTACAAATCTTCCAAATGTAACTTGAAATTTTCTTTTTTCTTTCAATGAGCTGTTGACCTCTTGTTTCTGAGTTAAACTTCTTTATACTATGAGATATCCGATATACAAAGATATTCCAGATATTCACCACCATGTTCCAAACTAAATGATTATCTGTTTTTTCTGAAGAATAAATAATGTGTTTTCTCGTCTTATAAAACTTGCTGAGCTTTATCTGGGTAAGTTAATGTTAAAAACATATATATAATGAGAATATGTCTGAGATGCTTCAAAAATGATTAAGTATTCATGAAAATGAAACTAAAATACCAACATTTTTTTTAGCAAAATAAAGATATTTGTCAAATGTATCCAAATATTTGCAAAAAATGTGTAAAAGGAAAATAAGAAACACACTTAAGCTCATAGTGAAATGTCTTTATTTGCATTTCATTTCATTATTTTGTTTAATGCGGGTTACCTTTTCCACCTTGGCTGGTGTATAGCTGCATTCTGAAGGTATGTAATGGCTTATATAATGACATCATCCATCATCAGCGTCGTTATCTTTACTGCACTTACCTCATTGACCTCATTGACATTGAGCAGAGATGGCCTGTAAGCTTTTGATCCAAACAATGTTTGGTGTCAAGTGAGGAGCTTTTTAAAACTGCATCCAGAAAAAAACAGATCGTGTTTGTGTGTTTAAGCAGTCCAAAGCATGGCTTCTTAACAGTTCACTTTGCAAGAGGCTGCAGAAGGTCCTTCACGTTGCATAAAAGCAAAGTCTGGTGCAGGCAGCAATTATGGGCATGGTTTCTTTTGTTATGGGTGGGCCGCTTTGTTGTTCTGCTCTTGTGCTTATTTTGACCTCGCGGGTTTGGATTCCTTTAAAATATAGCCTTAAATACCATTAAAGCAAACATGTGGCTTTCCCATTGTGGTTTCAGAAACCGTGTAAAAGTCACCACATCCATCCGAGAAATGTTTTCAAGTCTAAATTGCATTTAACCTAGATTAGGTTAACGCTGGCTCCCGCAGTACTGACGTAAGAAACAAAAGAGCAGTTTCGTATTCATCATCAGCACATTGGTATCCCTGAGGTGAAAATGGTGGATTTAGCTACTTTTGCAGGGTAAAACTGAAGCAGCACTGCTGCTCAGTTGTGGTGATAACATTTGCTTTGACAGTTTGACAGTGGTGCACCCTGAGTTTGAAACGACTCTGCTGTGTGACATTGCACCCAAAGCTTCTTCTCCTGCCCCCACCTTCCCGCCCGAGTGACCTATTTAGCAGCAGCGGCAGCAATGGCAGCAGAAGGATGGCTGCAGTGATCGCAGATGATGCTCTCTGAGGGTTAAAGAGACGAGAGGGACCCTGGACTTAAGTGTCCAGTGGTGTGGATGTCGTGTTGTTGTGTCAGAGAGGATGTGTTAGGGGCATTCCCCATCCGTTCATTCCAGCAGGCATCAGTGATACGGCATGTGTCTGCGTGCATGTTTCATGGAAAATGTGTTTTGTCGCCCTCTGTTGGTTAATGCGGGTAGGTTGAAGGACTGTTCATCCCCTGCAAAATACTTCAAAGAGGGAAATGCAAACCGTCAGAATGACAGTTGGAGTAATTTCTTCAGTTCTGCATAGAAGAACGTCTTTTTCTTGCCACTTCACAGTTTACCTCCAGTACAGTTAAGCTGATAAGAAAATATATGTATATATATAAAATAATACTGTCTTGTGATGTTTTTTTCATTTTTACAAAGACACCATGACTTTTTCTTTCATATTACAAGCTAAATTTGGGTTTTAGTATGGCTTAAAGACAGCAGGTTTTAGTTGTACTTCAAGCAAATTGATTGTCTTTTGCACAGAATTCTGTGCAGTGACATTCAGAACTTCAAACAATACAATAAAAAGTATATTTAGGCTGTTTCTTAGTTGCTCTACTGGTAAATATGAGAGCATTATCAATAAAACTGCTGAGGACTCTGGGAAGCTGAGAGAGACGTCGCCATATTTTTCATGGACTAATGATATTAAAACTGTTATTTTATCCATAAGCAAATTATTATAATGCTGTTCACCTTCATATTTAAGAAGCTGGAATGAGGAACTATTTGACTGTAAAAGGGATTTGATTAAGTAAGACCATAACAAGAACCGACACATGCTACAGCTGGCATGTCTCTTTACCTGAATGTTTTAAGATTGTCATCAAGAATCTTCCTTTTGTCATTTTCAGATATTATTTGATCAAGCCCAGCGGTCTGTGAAGCAACAGTTGCACAACTTCGTAAAAGAGTGAGTAGACCAGCAATTCATGCTGCTTCTGTCTCCACAGGGCTGAAGTGTATTTGAAAGAAAAGAAAATCGGTTTTAATGGTAAAAGTCAAAAGTTCGAAACCTTTTAAAAGGCAAGCATGCCCTTTTTACCCCTGAAAAAAGACCTTTTTGGTGCCGTTTAAATATTAAACAACCTACTGCAGCACAAACAAGCTGTCAGAGACGTATTATGACATGAACAAAGCACATGAAGTCGGCAGCTGTGGTCACTTTAAATATCCAGCATCTTGAATTGAGCAGGTGTAATTGAATTGAGAAAGTGTAAAGTTGTCGTGCTCATGTCAGACTGGTGTCTGTGTGTGTGTGTGTGCGTGTTTGTGTGTGTGTGTCAGGGATGTTCGTAAGTTCAAGGAGACCAAGAAACAGTTTGACAGGGTGCGGGAGGACATGGAAATAGCGCAGGTGAAGAACGCTCAGGCGCCCAAGAACAAGCCTCACGAGGTGGAAGAAGCCACCAGCGCGCTTAGCATCACTCGCAAGTGCTTTCGACACCTCGCCCTGGACTACGTACTGCAGGTGAGAGAAATAAGCAGCTACCTGAAAAATGGAAAATAATTAGCTAAATGCACTAATGATAGTTTGTATTCCCAGCTGACTTCATCACGGATCGAACATGATGCTGTTTGTTAACCTACAGCAGCATCTGCCTCCCCCTCGTTCATCACTAGTCGTGTGCAGCGTGAGTTTATTTTGCCCCTAGATTTGGACCCCCTTTCTATAACTGCCAGCAGGAGCAAAAAGAGAGACTGATTCAGAGCGATGGCTGGGATGGCCCTGGCCTCTTTCCATTCTTCCCAGTTTTCCCTGCTGGCAGCTTTCTCTTGTGGCTCTCAGACGTCTGACCCTTCCGAGTCTTAATTGAATGTGTCTCAAGGCAGAGAAGGTCAAAGTTGTAGGGATATATGCTGTATATGTAAGTGACATCTTAAATGTAGCACAAAATATTCTTTAGGACTGCATCGGTTAACATGCACAATGTGAAGACTTAACTCATGAAGTGCCTTCAGGGTTCTGTTTGTTGTGGACTTATAAATGAAACAAGTCGTTGAAGCTGTGTGTAACTGGTCATATTGGGGTTATTCTTTATCAGAGATAACTTAAATCAGGATTTGTGGTGTCAAGATACATGCAGAATTAAAAAAAAGAAAAAGAAATCCTTCCACTAGATGGCGTTATCTCTTTGGCTTGTAGGTGTCAAATACTGAGTGGTCTTTAGTTGTGGTTTAATCAAAACCTAAATCAAGATGTGCAAATTTAGAAAAATGTTTGTGTTTTTTTTCCTGCAGATAAACGTCCTTCAGGCAAAGAAGAAATTTGAGATCCTCGATGCTGTAAGTCAGTGCAGAGACACTAAGACTCATGCAGAGACTGAATGGACGTCTCATGGTGCTCCTAACGTGTCCCACACAGATGCTGTCATTCATGCACGCCCAGTACTCGCTGTTCCACCAGGGCTACAACCTGCTGGATGAGCTTGACCCATACATGAAGAAACTGGCTGCTGAGGTGAGCAAAGCATCTTCGTCATTATCCGGGCCATCGTTAGGGCCGAGTCATCTCCAGTCATCTCCACGAGCATTCTGTCTTTATCGGAACGTTTGGAAAGCAACAGCTATCCTTTAAATTTTGACTTGAGGGCTAAGACAGGGAGACAGGGAAAAACAGCTGAAAGTCAAGATCAGAGACAACAAGGAGGTGAACAGGAGAAATATGGAGAACAAGCTTCAGCAGGACATGATCAGCGATGAAGATCACAGTCTTCAAGCAGAAGGAGGATCAGATCGATGGACATCTGGACACAGGAAATGAACTGAACTCACTCTTTAGCAGGTTCAGGTCAGAAACCAGCTCAGCATCCTCCTCTCCTCCTCCAGCCAATCAGACCTCCCAGACAGATTGTGGATATTAGGAGAACCATAATTACGTCAAAAGTATTTCTGTCATGGGGAAAGAAGTGGAGTTGGAGTCTAAATACCTGACGCTGTTTATAAGAAGGGACAGAGAGCAGACTTTAATTCTTGAGGAAGCTTAGGTCCTTCAGTGTTTGCAGCCAGATGTTGCACATCTTCTATAAGTCTGTTGTGGAGAGTTCAGTCGGATCTGCAGTCATTGGTTGGTGGAGCAGCATCAGAGCCAGCAACTTAAAGACTGAAGAAAGTGATAAAGAAGTCTGGCTCTGGTCTGGAGACTGGATACTTTGTAAAATAAAAACCAAACCTGAGCATCCTCTTCACAACACAGTGATTCAGCAGTAGAGGCTTCTTCAGTAGCAGCGCAGAGATCCTTCCTGCCCACACCTACAACCATCTAGAAAAGACTTAAATCATGACGACCACTGCAATAACTCATTTTCCTTCAGTGTTTAATAAAGTATTATTGTATTGAATTGAATTAAATAGAAGGACTGGCCTCCACAGAGCAGAAACCTCTTAACCGCTTGAGAATCTTTGGGACATGCTAACGAAGAGTTTTACAGACTGCTCATCTTCTAGCGTCACCAAGACCCCGCTGGATATAAAAGTTGCAACACTGCCTGAGATTAACGAGTTATTTCTCTGCAACATGAACGCTTCATGCTGTCATTTGTCTGTGTGACTTTCAGCTGGATCAGCTGGTGATCGATTCAGCCATGGAGAAGAGAGAGATGGAACATAAACATGCGACTATTCAGCAGAGGGTGAGTTCCCGTTTCTTTTTAGACCAACTACATGCTGTTTGTGGATATTTATGGAATTAAATCTCTTGATAAAGAGATTTCCGCTCAAACACCCATAATTATATGTGTCGGGAGTATCGAACCAGTATTTTAAGTGTTTGACAGTGCTTTACGCGTTCAGTTTGTTTTAGTCACGTGGCTTCACACCTGAAGGCCATTGTTGACTGTTCATCCTCATGTTTACCTTGTGTGTGTATTTTAGTCTGTGAGAAGGGACTGAAGTTGTGCCTGAGGGCTTTGGCTATTTAATTGGCTGGCACGTTGCTGTTGAGCTCTTCTGTTGAGATCAGTCGGCCGCTTGGTCCACTGCGTCTGTTGTGACTGGGGGGGGATTAGACCTGTGCAGCTGGGAGGTGTTTGATTAATCGCCCTAACAAAGGTCTGGCATTGATTTAAGCTTTAAATCAGGTGGAACTAAGTGTTTTAACAGATATTAATCCACTGTGGATGTCTGTAGATGGCAACTGTCAGCACATGCACGTGCTGATGCATAAGCTGGAGTATCAAGTACTGTTAAACTTGTAAAGTGCTGACTTTGACACTGGTGTCGTTTTTAGCAGTGGCATTATGGATGGCTCTGCCAAACGGTTTGGTTTTTATCCAGATTGTAGATGCAAAGTATTTTTTTAAATCTGCTTTTCAAAAGGAAGAGGGGGGGGGTTCCCTCTCTGTGTTGGACTGACATTAATGTACATATACATCTGTGGCTCCCAGATTATTAATTTTATAAACTTTAAGCAGTTCTAGCACTTATAAAAACCATGTACACTTCAAGAGTAAGTAAGAGAATAGTAAATATCTGATTATGTCATAACAGGAAATTATTATTAGAAGAAATGTAACTTCAGATTTGTAAGATATTTGTAAGATAAATTTGAAACTGGGAACCGTGCGAGAATTAGAAGCCCTGTCATTAATACAGTTTATACTTCTTAGGGGTACGCTTTTATAATCGATATAGTCTCTGCATCGCTGCAGGTCTCTGAGTATGGGATGCACTCTGCGCCGCTGTCTTTAATAATTCAGAAAGCTTTATTTTCAGATCGCCAGTGTCTGGCTCCCCTGTACCCCAGGATCAGTGGCCATCTGTCAGACAGTTCCACTCTGTGTTCCCCCTGCAGGCGCTGTGGTCTGCACTGTAGACAGACCCACAGGGAAGGGTGGGCCGCATGTGTGGCCAGTTATCGATCTGTTTGTGCCAAAGCTGTTAGACATTTCATACAACATCTAACATCATCTCCAGGGGGACATGTAGTGGTAAATAAATGCAGTCACAAGCTTTAGCTGAATGGAGTTGGATAAAAATGTTTTTATTTAGGTTGCAGAACTGTGATTGAAAGCTCGTAAGCAGGATAATCAGAGGTGCACTCAACCTGAAAGATTATCATATTATCCTCATTTAAACCATTCTGTTGTTGGAGACACTAATTCTCTGTTATCTTTTTTTTTTTTTCCTCCTGTTGCTCATATGTTCCCCGTGCCACCATCACCACTCAGACCCTCTTGCAGGTGAGTACTCCTCTATTTGGTTTCCCATTGGGCTCGTTCCTTTGTATTCTTTGTAGAATGTGCTCAGTTTTGTATTTTTGGGGGGTTATTTTCCCATGTCGTAGTTAGCTGGTTTGAAAACAGAGATTTTTATTCCTTGTTCCTGTCCTTCCCTCTCACGTTGACTGTGCAACAACCTTTGTGTAAACTTACTCCGGACGAAAGGGGCAAAAACCAGGGGAGCAGAAAGCGAGTTAAAGTGCTCCAGCCGTCTCTAATGTTGGCTGGGTGCACAGTGCAGCAAAAGCGCCCAAATACCAGAGCCATTTATTTTTAACCGCAGCTTTAATGGAGAAGTGCTGTTGGAGAATGTTGTCTCTGCCTGCCGTTCTATATTTTCTGCGTTTTCATCAGCAGCGCAGCACTGCGGCTGCCGCGCATGAATGGATTTATTTTTACTGCCTGAAGCTGCACTTAGATGTTGTCATGAATATGAAATCGTGACTTAATATGTTTGCTTGTCAGATGTTTTGTTTAATTAATTGATTTTGTGACACCACTGAGCAATCAGAATCAACTTTATCTGCACAGGTTTGTGCAAACAAACTAGGGATTTTGGATTCTGGCGGTCTTTGTCTCTCAAGGTTTAGTTAATTAAAAAAAAAATTAAATAGATCAAATAAAAGCTAGAGCATTCAAAAAATATGTACACTATATAAAAGATGGAACTTTATTTACAAGCACGAGATGTTGCGCAATATTCCTCAGACGCTCTGTGAGTATTTGAAGTTCAGCAGAGCGACAGCTCGGGGGAAGAAGCTGTCTGTCATGAACGGTTGTGCTGTTCGGTGCTCTGCAGCACCTTCCAGATGGGAGAAGTTGAATAGCTCGTGTGCAGGATGTGAGGAGTCTGCAGTGATGCTCCCTGCCCATTTACCTAATCCTGGATTGGTGCAGGTCCTGGATGGAGGGAAGATCGGCCCCAGTTCTTTTCTCTGCGGACATTACTCTCCGTCGCATTATGAACTTGTCCGAACAAGGCGTTGATGGAAGTGCACGGGACAGGCTGGGTGATGGTTTAGTAGAAGGTGTCCAGCAGCTCCTTGGGGAAGGTTGAACCTCCTGAGCGCAACCTCTGCTGCACCTTCTTTAGGACAGCTTCTGTGTGCGACATCCACTTCAGAGGAAAATGTGGATCCCTGAAACCTGAATGTGCCCACAGTACACAGAGGACACACATGATGGTGTGGCGTTGGAAGAAGAGGGAAATTGTGGTGCTAGCTGGTCAGAGCATTGTGTGGCATTCATCTTCAAACAGCCTCACCGTGCGGCTTACAACTTATGTTCATCCTTTCCAGCCTTCTGAGTGTTTGAGATTCATGTTGGCAACATGCAGCACGTCTTTATTCATGTTCTTTACTTTTCAAGTGTCTTTTCTGCGAGATAATGTGTCTGTTTCATAAAGAGTCGCCTCCCTACACTCTTCTTATTACTTTCAGGTGTGTGTGTTTTTTTCCAAATCCTCTTAATACACTAGCATTTGCCATAACTGGAGTAATTAGCTTTAGTGAACAGTCCAAGACACATGTGAATGTTCAGGAGATGTTCAAAGCACCAGCAGAAATGGTTTCATTATGTTTTTCATTTCTCAATGAATTCATCTGCCAATTATTTACATCAGCAACACGGAGCAGGCTTTGCGAAAGGGACTTGGAAATAATTTAAGAAAGCCAATAAAATTATTACGTAAAGAAACAGGATTGAACATGTTCTGGGGATTTTTTTTTTGGCATATTTTCTCAAAAAGAAAGAAAGAGATGCCTGAAAATATGTTAGCTTAATTTCTTTGCAGGACCTCTAAACCGTTCTGTCTCATGCGAGATTTGCGAAACAAAAGTTTCCGTCTGAACTTCCTTTCATCCTCTGACTCCATCTTCTCCTCCCATCAGCTCTGAAAAAGACTTTCATCATAGACATAAACCCATCTTAATGCCCTCGTTCATCTGCACTTGATGTTTTAGGCCTGAACTCGATTAGATGAGGTCATCAGATGACGACTGAAGACTGAGATTTCTTGACAGAAAGTCGATACAGAAAGTCGAGCTTTATTTCCAGGGAAGTGAGTCCAGAGGAAAGTTTCCTTGTTTCCTGTGCAGGGATTTGACTGCCAACCAAACCATTAACATCTGAGCGCTGTGTTCAATCCAATTTTTCAATTTAAGCATTAACCTGAGTCGATCTGACCACTGCGGTCATGCTTTTCTGTTGATTTCTTTTAGTGGGCTCTCTCACTTTTGCACAATGACATATTTAGAGTAATTTGTTGTCGGCCGTCTGTTGTCATCAGTGTCCCATGGAGGTCTGGTATTCAAAAAAGGCGATGTGCAACTCTGCAGTGAAGTTGAGCAGGTTGGTGCGGGATTAGTTGGATGCGGCTGAGCAGATGTCCGGCAGGTACATGCCACTACAACAGTTGAAAGGTGCAGTGATAATGAGACGCAGAAGGACCCTCCAGGGGATAAACAAAGCCTTTACAACAGGCTGGGTAATCACTGCTACCAACTGGGCGCACCATTTGGTGCTCCAGCTCTGCAGCAGCAGCAGGTGGATCATGCATCAGGACATGATGCCTGCATCATCCGATGCTCCTTATTGCTGTTGCGACTATTTACTAATTTCGTCTTTAACATTTGGAAGTCTCCTGCTTGTTCAATAATTCACCAAAGTTGAGTTGTTTTTTTGTGTGTGTGTGTGTGTGTGTCTGTGTGACGCGGCTTCATTAAAAATGGATGTTCCTTGTAGCGGGCTTGAGAGACTGCAGAGTACCACTCTGTGCACAGCTCGTTCAGTGTTTCCTCCCACGTTTCAGATGTGCTTCATTCAAATCGGAGAAGGTGAAGGTAAGCTGGATTGGCTGGATTTTCACCTGATTTGTGTCCACTGCAGGAACTGAGCCATAGCACATTTGCCATTAAGACGAGTCTTTTGTGTTTTGTTTTGTTTGTTTTTTGTGATGGTCTTGGCTGCTTGCCATATACATTCCCTCTGGCTAACCATGAGGGTGGACCTCCCACCTACTTCAGCAAAAGAGGTGTTTTAAGTGAGTTGTAAAACTGAAGCAAACGGGCTCGACAGTGTCAAAGCAGGATTCTCGTTTTTTGGGTCAAGAGCAGCGACAGTACCATTTCCTGCTACAGATACACTGGCAGCTGTATGGTAATTAGCCATAATCCTGAGGCTCGCAGTGCAGCAGGCAGGTGGCTGTAGTGAAGCGCACGGACGTCACTGTTGGAATTACTCTCCAGAGTACAGCAGCGCTGAGCATAAGCCTCTGCTTGAAGAGCCGTAGCCATGAGAGTGAAGAGAGACATGCTTCTGCTCTGAGGAATCTCTTTCTCTTGAGCATTTCTCTCTCTTTTTCTTTTCCTTTTCTTCTTCTTCTTTATTGTTTTTGGCCTTGGGACTTTCCAATGTTGCTGGATCACGCTAAACATTTGAAAATGAAGATCTTTTGCCAGTGGGACCACAGTTTGGTGGGTGGATTCACATTACTGCCATGGTACTTGACTGATATTGGTAATGACTTTTAATCAGGAGCACAGTCGTTAGTTTATACAGACCATTCGCTCTTTACGTCTGTCTTTTTCTGGTTCCTGCTGTTCCTTTCTTTCAGGAATAGATTATGAATGATATGCGCAGCTATAATGTTCATTGATGCATCTACACCTTAATGCAATTGATGGACATGCACTTAACTCAGCAGCTTTGACTTTGAGACAGTAGTTTGATTAACAAAATCAATGTTTAGCTTTTTGTTTTTCTTAATAGCAACACATTAATAGTTATTTAAAGAATTGTGAATATATAAAACTTTTATGCCTTTTACTTTAAATTGAGCATCAGTCAATAATGTGTCCTTGTTGTGTTGTCTGATGACTGTGAAACCTCGTCAGGCTTTTGTCTCCAGCATGTAGAAATTCTTTTTACCTGGAAGGTGACAACAAGCTGACATGTGGACGGAGTGGACTGAGTCCATCTGTTATTCCAGCAAGGATTAAGAAGTTAATGGTTGCTACGGTGCAATATACTTTATACAAAACAGCAGAGTAAATGAAGTTGGTTTTTTTTCTTCTTTAAATATGTCACTCCTGTTGTGACATTCATATATTTTCTTACCAAAATGGGCCTGAATTTGTTCAGGAATGTTTTACAGTGTAGTCCAAGTGCAAATTTAATTCCCTCTGAGATATACTTCATCAAAACACTAATACTTAAATGATGTCTAATCCTTTGAAAAAAATTTTTTTTTAAATTTCTTTTTAAATAAAGTTTAGTATAAAGTTTTGAAGGCTGGATTACGCTTGCATTTAGAGCTTGACCTCTCTGTGATAAATCCTGTGAAAGGTTTCGAGGCAAATTTCACACAATTCCCATCCTGCTTATGTAATAATTTGCGTCATTCTCATATCTGTTGATTTATGAAATACCCCGCCATGCCACATGGGAAGATGACATGCAGTGCTTTTACATACATGGACACACACGTGACCATTTCTACATGATCGCACAATTTTTCACGATTGAGTGGGTCTGTGGACTGCATGTACAGTCTGCTGTGGATGCTGGATGCTGCCGGTGTTTCAGGAGCGTTTTGCTGCAAAGAAGTCTGTCTGTCCTGTTTTCCATTTGATCACTGAAAGGTTTGAACAACCAGGAGGCCTTTTGTTTGTTTGTTTGTTTTTATCTCCAGCTGTGACAGTCAGGATCTGCTTTCTTTTCCCTCTCAGGACTTTTCATATGACGACTCGAAGGTGGAATTCAATGTGGATGCGCCGAATGGTGTGGTGATGGAGGGCTACTTGTTCAAAAGAGCCAGCAATGCCTTCAAGACCTGGAACAGGTAACCACGATGGCAAAAAGATGTTTTTGTAAATATTACATTTTAACAGTTTGCACAGTTAATATGGAATAATGGAGGGAATCTGAGCTCAGACACTTCGAATGGATGTAATCAACTGTTTTTGCAAAGCGTTTTCATCAAATAAGAAGTTCGAGACAAAGTTTCTGAGGATTGCATTAAGCAGCTGGAAATCTATCTGGAAATGCGTTTTAACTGCACTTGAATGGAAATCTTCACATTAAACTTTTTTCTTCATTGTGGTGGTCATCTCGTGTAACAGTGCCAGTTTCTAAAAGGTAAATGAATGCGAGCCTAAAACAAGAATTGCACTTCATCACTGGTATCAGCACCTTTGAGGATCCTTTCCTATTTAATGGACACTGGGCTCAAAGTGCAGTTGTACAGCACTTTGGTCAGCTCCTTGTTTTAGATGTGCTATATAAATATATGATATTTATTTACATTTCCCTCTTTCTCCCTTTTTGTCCAGACGGTGGTTCTCCATACAGAACAGTCAACTGGTCTATCAGAAGAAACTCAAGGCAGGTCCATCTACCCCCCCACCCCACCCCAAAAAAACCCTGCATATTAATTTGGATTTTTTTTAAACTTTTTTTTTAAATGTCAGATGTTATTCGTGATACAATCATTCATTCAGCTGCATAAACATCTGTGTGCTGTGCTTGTACATTGACAAAGCAGCGACACTCTCTGTTTGGGGGGGCCTATATTTTGTCGTTTGTCCTGGTTTCCACATATAGTCTTTGATTAATTAATTTATTTTCCTTCAGTCGCTCCATAGCTCGGCTTTGAAGGGGCTCTGAGAGGTTAGGTGCAGCTGCACCGTGAGCTTTTTCAGCTTTACAGGGATTGTCGCTGAAACGTGTGCTTAACGTCCAGAAAAGAAATGAAAGCTTGCCGCCAACTGTAGATGGGGCACTCGGATATCTGCAGAGACCTTTTGACGTGCCGTTGGTGAGCGGCGATGGATTTCAGCAAAGATCCTTGTGAGGTGTAAAAGCACTACTGATGCACTTGACCTGTCAGAGCCCACTTTAACCCGTGGGAACGCTGACAGTTCGTTGGGTACTCAGAGGCTTTCAACTGCCAGGGAGAATGTCTTATCAGGGATAACAGCTGCTTTCTGCTTGTGTTTTGTTGTGACTGCCGGCGTGGGCTGATATGAGAATTTGTTTTTTGTTTTTTTTTTTGCCTTGGCAGGATTCTATTACAGTCGTGGTGGAGGACCTCCGACTGTGCTCTGTTAAACCATGTGAAGACATCGAGAGGAGGTTCTGCTTTGAAGTCGTGTCCCCCACCAAGTAAATACTCTCACTAAAAATAACCCAGTTATTACTTAAACCCTTACTGGCAGCGTAGCTCCAGAGATTACATTGCCAGTTGTTTGTTAGGCTTCGGTACAGATTGAAATAGATTATTTGTCAAAGACTTTTGGGGTCCCCAGACAGTGAAGCCTACTGACTTATAGGATCTACTCATTTTTCTCCAGAAACATCCAGTCCTTTGAGTCATACCCAAATATTTGCAGTAGTTTCCATTGTTTGCAGCCTTCCTTGCACTTTGTGATGATTGGCAGTTAGCAAACGTTAGGGTGTTTTTTTTAATTTTTTTACTTCTATTATATCCTTGGGTGTGTGATGGCTTTTTAGTTGTTATTTTTTGCTGTTGTTGTTTTATTTGT